>JALXFT010004637.1:0-17500 GCA_023376895.1 Aspiorhynchus laticeps | reverse complement strand
CCTACTGCTCCGGGTGTGTGTTCACTTAGGATGGGTTAAATGCAGAGAATACATTTCACTGCTGGTTATATACTCTCTATGTAATTGTGTATGTGACAAATAAAAAGGTAATCTTAATCTTAATCTTAAATTAATAATTACTTACATTTTCTTGGAAATATGGTTAAAGTGTAAAAAAACAAAGAAACATTAGTAAGTACTTAAATAAGATTGTATTTTACATTATAAGATTGTACATTTTTATATTTGTAGTGTACTTATATATTACATCAAATTCTAATGTTTTTTTTAACTTTTAAAATTCAGCTTTTCACATAAATTGTTATACTCAAAATATAATATTTGCAATTAAATATTTTGTATTAAATTATGTGCAAATTCAATTACTACCTTCCTTATTGGAGCCAGTGTTGTTTTAGTATTTCATTGAGATACTATTACATTTGTATGTATGTATGTCTGTCTGTCTGTCTGTCTGTCTGTCAAGTTTTAGTAATTTAGTTGTGTTTGTGTCATTTTTATTAGTTTTTGGTATTTTAATTTATTTTTATTTCAGTTTTTGTTATTTTAGTACAAGTTACACTAAATGAAAATGAGAAATGTAGCCTTGGCAGCTATATGTTTTTATTTATTTACTTATTTTGTATTGTAAGTTAAAAAACGAAACAAAAATAATTATGGTTTTAATTTTGGTTATGTGTTATAACCCTGTTGGGAGCCCACTGTATATTATAAACAAACAAACAATAAATTAATTAATTAAAAATTAAATAAAAAGTTCAAATTAAAACAATATTTCATTCATAAGGTATACTTGTCTTCAATTCTGTTATCTCCAACAAATATGTTCTGTGAAATATACTACATCACATATTAAATTATTCACTTTAAAAACATATTTATAAGTGTTGCATGGTCTTATTGTAAGACCCTGTCACACATCCTCACAGTTCCAGTCCCACAGAGATCTACTGCAGGAAGAGTGCAGTGAATGTGAATGTGTCACACTCATGATCATTGTCATCTTAACCCCGTCCTTTTGCTCCTCAGATTCTCTCTCCCTCTTCTAGTCCCGTTTAGCTCCTCGGACTGTGTGCTGTGTGGCATCAAGCCTCATCCCTCATTATAACCTTCATCTGCCAGCTGGCCTTGCTGCAACCCTTCCATGCATCCCACATCTGTCATGTTCTCTCTAGCTGAAAATCAGTCGGTCACACTGTAGATTGCAATGCTGATTTCTCTTATGCAAGGCCCCATTTGTCAAGTTGGCACAAAAAATAAAAGCTCTACTTTGGTTTCATTGGAAAAGTCAGTGGAGTAATGCCAACTCTTAATGAGGCCTTACACAATTTCCTTTAGACTTCTGTTTATGACCCATGTCTTCTTTTTATATCTTTGTCTTCTGCAGTTTGTTCACATGAAGTGGCAGCTAGTCTTGCAGACACTCACAGGTAATTCATACACACTTACACTTCCATAACATTCAATCCTTTGTCAGCATGAAATGAACATGAATATGATGGAAGTAAATGTTCTTTAAATTCTATAAATAAGAACTTTAATACTCTTAAAAGGAACAGTTCCCCCAAAAATGCAAACTTGCTAAAGAAATGTACTCACCCTCAGACCATCCAGGATGTAGATGAGTTTGTTTCTTCATATGAAAAGATTTGGAGAAATGTAGCATTCCATCACTTGCTCACCAATGGATCCTCTGTAGTGAATGGGTGCCGTCAGAATGAGAGTCCAAACAGCTGATAAAAACATCACAAGTAATCCACTCCACTCCAGTCCATCAGTTAACATCTTGTGAAGTGAAAAGCTGTGTGTTTCTAAGAAACAAATCCATCAAGACATTTTTAACCTCGAACTGTTGCTTCTGGCTAAAATACAAGTCCTCTATCAATAACATTGCTTTCTAAAGAGAAAATGTCTGAATCAGGAGAGAAATCTGCACAGATCAAGCACCGTTTGCAAGTGAAAACAGTTTAAAACAAATATGTGGATGGATTTTGATGTGAGAGGACAACAGGAGATGGACTTTTTCACTGCAGGAATTCTTATTATGGATTATTAACTCTTATTTTGGCCGCAACAGTTTAAAATGTCTTGATGATGAATGTGTTTCTTACAAACATGCAATTTTTTTGCTTCACAAGACATTAACTGATGGACTGGAGTGGTGTGGATTACTTGTGGATTATTGTGATGTTTTTATCAGCTGTTTGGACTCTCATCCTGACGGCACCCATTCACCGCAGAGGATCCACTGGTCAGCAAGTGATGCAATGCTACATTTCTCCAGATCTGTTCAGATCTACATCTTTGATGGTCTGAGAGAGATTATGTTTTAATTTTTGGTGGAACTATTCCTTTAATACCAACCTAAATAGAAAGATCTGATTTGATGTAATTGTTATGAAATAGCTGTGATGTCCAAACTGTGTTTCTTTCTCTTTGTAAACAGGCCTACGCCAGCACGATTAAGGTAGTGAATGATGAACACAAGATGCCAAGTGCACTGGGTTGTGTGTGTGTGTGTGCGCGTTTCCACCGTAACCTTTTACCATCTGTAAATAGTGCTACTTTTTCTAGAGTGTTTTATGTGTCAAAACGTGTGTAATGTGTCCACAGAGGTTGCGTTAACCAAAAAATGACCACCATTTGCAGGACTGTAAAAGCATTACAAAAAGCATCATTCGAAACACTTTCCATCACTTTGACAAAAAATATAAAATATGCACAAACATAATTGAAACCAGGGTCTGTCACAATTGGCTCGCTAGTTAGGGATGTCTGGTGCACCGAACGTTTGCTCACTAAAAATTACAATGCACCGTAAAAACCAGTGAACTAATGTTAAATATCACATAAACATATTAATAACAACAAATGAGTTTATTTTGGCATAATGATTTTATTTTATTAAGCTACACGCAGTGTTAACCAGGCTTTTGCAGAACGTTTATTTTGTTCATCTCTTAATCATTATTGTATTGCATTGCATTATGTTATAAAACTAGAGCTTTGATCATAAAACCAAGAATTTAAATATCATCTGACTAAGACATATTATTGAGAGATACAGCGTGACACATGATATTTATAAGAAAGTATTCCGTTATATTGTTATAAGGATCTCTTTGATTTATATTACAAGGTTCCAGAACTTCATATTTTGGTCAAATATCAGAAACTGCACCAAATGTAATGTTTAATGCTTTTCCCTTTTTGAATATGAGCTCCATATTCCACTATTTCATACTATATGATCCTGATGTATCAAATATGATACTCATCAAAAACACATGCTTATTTAAACAGTTGCACTACAAAGAATTACATTTTTTAATGACTATTATTTCATATGTCTGGCTTTACAAGGTAAATTATTAAAAATATGAATACTGACCATATTAAGATTATATGATGTACATCTAGGCCTAAATAATAATCCAGGAAAGTAAATCAATGACGGACAGAAATAGACCGATGCTGTAAACGTCAGTTAGTTCAGTGGCGGGTGATTGTTTGTAGCGCAGCCTCTGTGTGCGTCTGAAGCTCAATCAGGGAGTTTCTCATTCACGTGTTTTAATAATTCTGTTAACACTGGTTCATGCACTTCAGTTGTGTATTACATTTCACTCTTAAATATAAACATTTGAAGCAAATCGTGCAGCTTATGTTCACTAAAACAGTCAGGACGTCATTCAAACATTTCATTTTGTTTTTATTTTTGTCAAATGCATTTTTGTCCTTGCACTAACAAATTAGAGATCCCAGAAAATTTCTTATGCAGATGTTTATCTTTCACAAGCAATTTCTGATAAAGAGAACCGTGTACCGTGGCAGTATTTTTCTGTAACGTACAGACTAATCAGAAGCTTGTTTGTTGCAGGTTGTTGTAAATAGAGTGATATTTTAGCTCTTTCACAATGCAAACACAGTTTGATGGTGTGACACTCTGTAACACTGCTGTATGTAGCACTCATGTGTAATTGTACATCACTAAAACTGCTTTTAACATGGTTTGTCTCTTTTTCTTTTAAGGACATTCTGATGTAGCTTTTACAGTTCTAATGCATTTCAAATGTGTTCATGCTTATAAAAAGAAGGGAGAGAGGGTTCGATCTGGAGGTGTGATGATATTAATATTGGCAGTTATTTAGGCTGTGTCATACATTTATTGATGCTCCAGCAATAAGAACAAACATTTTCAATAAATGATTTGTCTGCATTGTAATGGGTTTCCTGTATAATTAATTTTTCAGTCGTATGTTACATTTATCCTTAGAAGCATTTAGAATAGTAAACAGTGAATCCCATTAGCAACAAAAACAGTCACATGCATCAGTAAAGACTGCTGTTAATTTCCAGTTAAACTGATACTCGTACTAAAATGACAATTTAATCTAAACACACACACACATACGTCTGGTCAGCTATCTTTGTAGAGACTCTCCATAGGCGTAATGGTTTTTATACTGTACAAATCATATTTTCTATCACCATACACCAACCCTACACCTAAACCTACCCTTACAGGACACTTTCTGCATTTTGACTTTCTGAAAAAACTCCTTGTGTATGATTTATAAGCTTTTGTACCCACCGTGACATGAGTCCCCATGAGTCTGTGTGTATTCAGGTTTAAGTCCACCCCACACACACACACACACACACACACACACACACACAGATAAACATTTCAGCAGCTTTGGTAAATCAAAATTAAGACAAAAAGTTCAAATTACCTAACTAAATAAAATAAGACAAGTTGAAATAACGAGATTCAAAATTTAGATTTTAAATCGTAAACATTTTGGCAAAGCCATTTTTGTCATAATTATGAATTTCTCAATTTACTTTGACTTTTAATAATTCAGATTTAATTATGACTTATGATCTCATAATTTAGTAATTATGACTTATCTCACAATTTAGACTTTTTATCTTAGAATTGTAACTTGTCATAACTTTGACTTAATTATGCCTTTTGTCATAATTGACAAATTTGTCAATTTCATCTTATTAAAATTGTTTTTTTGTCATAATTTTGACTTCAGATCTCATAATTGTTACTTTTTATCTTAGAATTTTGACATCATAATTTTGACTTATAATTGTGACGTCACAATGTTAAGTTTTAAATCTCAAAACTACGACTAATTTTGAATCTCATAATTTTGTCATAATTATGCCTTTTTGTCATAACTGTCAATTTCAACTTGTGTTATAATTATGACTTACCTAATTTTGACTTGTGTAATAGTTGACTTTTATCCAATAATTTCAACACGTAATAATTTTGACATCTCATATTTTCCATTTATTGTCTTAAATTTGACTGACATAATTTCAACTTTTTGTCACAATATAGTTTCGACATGTCACAATATAGTTATATTAACTCTATTAGTATTATTTAGTTATATTAACTATGCTTTAGTATGCTACAGTGTGTCATAATTTCGATTTATCTCATAATTTACTTTTGCTTCCCCCTCATATGTGGTAGAAATGGGCTTCCATATTTTACTCTGTGTTTATGCATGTTTTCAATTATTTAAATATATACACAAAAAAGTACCTGCCATTTTATTAGAGCTGGTTTAGAATATTTCAACATCCGTTTTGACAATGATAGATTTTCTTCCCCCACAATGCATCACTAGTGTTTCTGCTGATTCAATCTACTTTCTCAAATCACTTTATTCCCCGCTTGACATTGAAATGGAAAAGACAAATGAGGGAGCTTTTATTCAACCTAAAGATTTATACAATTGAATAAAAGTCCACTGCAGTGTGTCATTAATCTGCTCAGCGAGTCTTTCCTGTCAACATTTAATAAAGCATTTCCACCTTAACTAATATTAACTTTGACAAGAATCAAGGTAGAATCGCAGAGCATAAATTTGTCACCAGCAATTGTTTTAATAAGTTTAAATCTTTGAAATGTACAGTTCATCAATGACATTTACAACAATTAATTCCGTTTATATTTGTACGGTTCCTACTGTAGATATATTGGATTGCCATGTGGTTCCTCGAGGGTACAAACATGATAAATAAGAACTTATTAACCTGACATAAAATGGCCACATAACAGTGATTTTCACAGTATCGGACATGCAAGGAGGTGCATGTTCAGAGGATACTGGAGAGGATGGAAAGAAGGACAGGCATCTCCACATGCAAAAAAGACACTTTCTCAAAAGAAACATTCACAATGAGTGTTTGTCGTCTGAGACATTAGTATTATTATTATTATTCGGTTACCTTGCTCAGCATAACTGTGGCGTTTCAGCTACACACATAACCTGTCCCAGCCCTTACATGTCTCAGCAATCTGCCATGATGCCTACTGTATGTGTGTGTGCTAATGGTGTACTGGCAGTCATGCTAGTCATTTCCTGACCAGGAATGTACGTTTTAAAGGCATAGTCCACCAAAAATTAAAAACATGTCATGATTCACTCATCCTAATGTTGTTCCAAACCTGTATGCATTGATTTTCTTCTCTGGAGCACAAAAGATATCTTGATAAACAACATTCCCATTGTCTTCAATAGTATGGCCAAAAAATACAATGGAAGTCAATGGGACACAAAACTGTTTGGTTACCAACATTCATCAAAGTATCTTGTATATGTATGCATCTTGAATGTATCTATAGAATGTTGGAATTCCTTTCTTCTGTGGAACACAGCATAAGATATTTTGCAGAATTTGGTAACCAAATAGCTTCATTCTTCAAAAAAGAAGATCATTTTGAAGAATGTTGGTATCCAAACATTTCAGTCCCACTGACTTCTATAGTATAGACAAAAATACAATGGAAGTCATTGGGACACAAACTGTTTGGTTACCAACATTCTTAAAAATATCTTCTACAGAATGTTGGCATGTCTTTGTTAGCTTATTGGATCTTTGCATTTCTTTCTTTGGTTCTATGTCCGTTTAACTTTCATAGCACTGATACAGTGGTATGCCAAAGTTTGGGCACCCCTGTAAATTTTCATGATTTTCCTTTATAAATCATTGGTTGTCTGGATAAGAAATTTCAGTTAAATATATCATATAGGAGACAAACACAGTGATATTTGAGAAGTGAAATAAAGTTTATATGATTTATGGAAAGTGTGCAAGAATTATTTAAACAAAATTAGGCATGTGCATAAATTTAGGCACCCTTGTCATTTTATTGATTTCAATACCTTTAGCACTAATTATTAGAACTCAAAATTGGTTTGGTAACCTCAGTGACCCTTGACCTCCATACACAGGTGAATCCAATCATGAGAAAGTATTTAAAGGAGGCCAATTGTAAGTGTTTCTCCTCTTTGCATCTTCTCTAAAGAGTGGCAACATGGGAGCCTCAAAACAACTCTCAGATGACCTGAAAACAATGATTGTTGAACATCATGGTTTAGGGGAATGATACAGAAAGCTGTCTCAGAGATTTAAGCTCTCAGTTTCAACTGTGAGGAACATTGTGAGGAATTGGAAGACCAGAGGCACAGTTCTAGTTAAGGCCCAAAGTGGCAGACCAAGAAAAATCTCAGATAAGCAGAGGCGCAGGATGGTGAGAACAGTCACAGTCAACCCACAGACCAGCTCCAAAGACCTACAACATCATCTTGCTGCAGATGGTGTCACTGTGCATCGTTCAACTATTCAGCGCACTTTACACAAGGAGATGCTGTATGGACGAGTAATGCGGAAAAAGCCTTTTCTCTGCACACGCCACAAACGGTGTCGCTTGAGGTATGCTAAAGCACATTTGGACAAGCCAGCTTCATATTGGAATAAGGTGCTGTGGACTGATGAAACTAAAATAGAGTTATTTGAGCAAAACAAGGGGCGTTATGCATGGCGGAAAAACAACACAACATTCCAAGAAAAACGCTTGCTACCTACAGTAAAATTTGGTGGCGGTTCCATCATGCTGTGGGGCTGTGTGGCCAGTGCAGGGACTGGGAATCTTGTTAAAGTTGAGGGTCGCATGGATTCCCCTCAATATCAGCAGATTCTGGAGAACAATGTCCAGGAATCAGTGACAAAGTTGAAGTTGCGCCGGGGATCTTTCAACAAGACAACGACCCTAAACACTGCTCAAAATCTACTAAGGCATTCATGCAGAGGAACAAGTGCAACGTTCTGGAATGGCCATCTCAGTCCCCAGACCTGAATATTATTGAAAATTTGTGGTGTGATTTAAAGCGGGCTGTCCATGCTCGGAAACTATCAAACCTGACTGAACTGGAGATGTTTTGTAAAGAAGAATGGTCCAAAATACCTTCTGCCAGAATCCAGACTCTAATTGGAAGCTATAGAAAGCGTTTAGAGGCTGTTATTTCTGCAAAAGGAGGATGCACAAAATATTGAGTTAATTTTTCTTTTGTGGTGCCTAAATTTATGCACATGCCTAATTTTAAATAATTCTTGCACACTTTCCATAAATCATATAAACTTTATTTCACTTCTCAAATATCACTGTGTGTGTCTCCTATATGATATATTTAACTGAAATTTCTTATCCAGACAACCAATGATTTATAAAAGGAAAATCATGAAAATGTACAGGGGTGCCCAAACTTTGGCATACCACTGTAAAAAGTACCATGAAAGTCAATGGAACCCAAAAATGTCAGGTTACCCACATTCTTCAAAATACCTTCTATAGAATGTAGGCATTTATTTAGTTTGTGGAACAAATAAGAAGATATTTTGAAGAATTTGATAACCAAATAGTTTCAGGTTTCACTGACTTCCATAGCAAAAAATACCATGGAAGTCAATGGGCCCAAAAATGCTGGTTACCAACATTCGTTACCAACATTCAAGTATCTTTTATGTACAGTATGTATCTTAAATGTATCTATACAATGTTAGAATTCCTTTCTTCTGTGGAACACAAAATATATTTTGCAGAACTTGGTAACCAAATAGTTTCATTCTTCAAAAAATAAGTTTATTTTGAAGAATTTTGGTAACCAAACTGTTTCAGTCCCACTGACCTCCACAGTATAGACAAAAATACTATGGAAGTCAATGGGACCTGAAACAATTTGGATACTAAAATTCTTCAAGATATCTGCAACAGAAAGTTGCCATTTCTTTCTTCTCAGAAACACAAAAGAATATATTTTAAAGAATGTTGGTAACTAAACGGTTCCAAGTGCCTTTGACTTCCACAGTATGGAAAAAAATACTATGAAGTCAACAAGACCCAAAACTGTTTGGCTACCAACATTCTTCAAAATATCTTCGTTTGTATTCTTACAAAAGAAAGAAAGCCATAGAGTTTTGGAACGACATGAAGGTGAATAAATGATGACAATTAAAAAATTGTTGGTGAACTATCCTTATTAAGTTATTGATACTACACTATAATTACGTCACTTCTTTTGATGAGGTCCTGAAATGATAAAAATCATGTTTCGTGTTTCCAAGAGCATCACATACAACGACTGCAGTCTTCGGTATCAAGATATATTACTTCTTCACACATCCATATGACAATAATCATCGATTTTTGTAAATGCAACAGACTAATGATATGGAATTAGCTCTTTCCAGTAGATATGGATCATGGGCGGCACAAGGACCAGGAGGCAAAATATGAAAAGGTCCATGCTGGTCCAGAGGTGCCCTATACAGTACAAACACATTTGATCTCTACTCTTCTATGTAATTAGTAAGCAGAAGGAGAGGGGCGGGGCATATCATATGGGCGTGGCTTGAATAGCTGAACACAGATACATCAACAAACCGGACGATTTAAAAAAAACATGCACAAGTTGATTGGTATGTGTGATATTACCTGTCATGAAAGCACAACTGCGCTATTTCCACTGCCAACATTCATGTTCTATTTTTTTATCACAGCTATGGTCTTTTAAAAATATTTTGCTGTCCGGGTATGAATCTATTGCAGAAGGCTGTCTACAAAGTATGGCCGCCTTTGGGTAACACATCTCTGCATGCGTGGAGCAAACAGAGGGCTTTGAGAGTCTGTAGCAGGGAATGCGGAGGGGACAACACCTTGGCACATGACAATGAGAGATATGTGTGTGAGGGGAAGCAGGCAGGGAGGAGATGCTGTGGAAGAGTCCTTTAGCTCTGTGCCGTTAACCTTTGCTCTGTGAGAGAGGCCTGGTGCGCCACCGTCTTGTTCTCATGCGAGCACAGCCTGGAAACCACGTCGATGAACGCCAAGCTCTGCACTTCTTTATGCAGCGGCTCTGAGGTGAGAGGAGAACATGCACAAATCACTCATTCAAATGGAAGAAAGTTTCATGAGAGTGTAGTTTGGCATCAAACAGCATTCACAACTCATTTTACTTCAGTAATGTCAAACAGGATATTAAACTAGTAAATGATAAAGAGGTTATAAAAATATAACATTATGAAGAAAACATTAAAAAAATTGAAATAAGGTAGTGATGAATCGTTCACAATAGACTAGGAATGTGCGTTATGAAAGTAAATAGTGTAAGTTTGATTTTCAAAATTGTCACCATCTAAAAAAGGGTCTAGGAACAATTTTAACTCAAAAATTGTTAGTACGTTTATGATTAAAGAAAAATAAACCGCAAATTAAACACTGAATTAAAATGAAATTTTGAAGCAGAATGACTGAAACAGTATTTTCTTGTAAAACATACTCCAATAATCTTCATTTTATTGTTTTATTTACAGCTTAAAAACATTTTTAAAGTGCGTGTATTGCATTTTTAACCTTGTGATTTTTAAATATGTAACATGTTTAAGATGTAACAATATTTAAACAACTAAATATAATACAAATATTGGTTGCTTAAGTCAGTATTATTTTAATATTATTTCTATACTATTAAAGTATTTAAGTCAGTGCTTTTTAGTATTATTTCTGTGCTATTACAGTATTTATTAATACTTTGAGTTAACTTTTATTTTTTTAGTTATTAATTTAAGTTTTTTTTAAGTTGACAGTTATTAATTTCAGTTTTCATTTAATTCTAGTTTTTATCATTTTGATGAGTTCAATTTGTCATTTTTCATTAGTTTTTGGTTTTTAATATTTTTATTTGGCTTTAATTGATTTCAGCTAATTGCTAAAACAATTTACATTTTTTGTTTAACATTTTCATTTAATATTTGTATTTTATTTCAGCTTTATTTCAGTTAATGATAATGATTTTTAATAGTTTCAGTTTTAGTTAAAGGGGTCATATGATGTTGCTAAAAAGATTTGTTGCATTCAGTGAGGACATAATTACTGATTATAATGACTTATATGGTCTTTCTACGCGTTGCACCGTGCCGCGCCTCGTAAACATAACACCATGTCTGCATTTGTGATCGTAGAAATGCCAAACAAGCACTACTCTACACTGCTCAAAACTCACGTTTGAATAGTCAGTACTTACAGTTCTTACAGGCGGTGAGTCAGAAGCACCAGACTGTCCTTGCGACGTTGGAATTGCCCCACTTTATAGTGTTCACATCACAGCCATTCATAGTGTTCACATTGTAGGCTACTGTGTCCCGGGTTCAGGAAATTGTCCAACGTAAATTGCGCTGCACACACTCTAATATTTGGGTTGAACTGTTCTGGAACGGTGTTGTAAATAACTTAACCACTGATTTCTAGTTGTGTCCTCTTTTGGAAGCACAAACAAAGTAGTTTCGCTTTCATAACGAAACACACAGCGTCTGCACGACATGACGCTGGCAGCAGCAACAGCTAGTACTACAGCGAGAATAATAGTTACGCATTCTTTTATTGCGTATACATTTAGGCAGTGTTATGCACATCTCCCCACACCGTGACGTAGACATGTGGGGGCGTGTTTGATGAGGCGTTTTAGGGGGGCGTGGTCGAGTCTTAACTTTTATAAAGAATATCTCTTTGGGTTTGAGACTTTAGTCTTTGCAACTTTACAGATCTTATCTATGCACAAACAGCTTGTAACACTCCAAAGAGAAAGAAAAACATGAAATCTCATCATATGACCCCTTTAACAATAACAACACTGGTTAATAAAGTATAGTTTCAGGCTTCTTTTTGTTCAATAGTTCCCACACTTGTGAATGTGCTGAGTCATTTGTTTCTGTGATCTCTTGACTCACCTGATCCCATGATGGAGCAGATGAGAATCATGGAGTTGTATTTGATCTCCGGTGCACTGTGTTCATCTGTCAGGAGTTTGTGTAGAACCTGCACCAGATTAGCACTGACGAAGTCCTTCTCTGCGCAATCTGAAATCAAAACCATCAAGTGACTCAGCTAAAAGTTCTGAATAACTTAAACAAATGCACTTACACACACAAAAAAACGTATTTGTTCTTCTGCATTTCTCCTCTTCTCTTTCTTGTTTCCTAATCTAGTTGTTTAAAAGCCTGGCATTGTGTATTATGAATATTGTTGTCTCTTTGATGAATTGGTTTTGTTTCTCTTTTGCAAGATGCTTTGGAAAAAACATCCGCCAAATGCATAAATGTAAATCTATGTCACTAACGGCTTAAATTATTCAAATCAATTTTGAAAGACAAATACAAATTGTGCATATATATATATAAATATCTTTACAAAACAACAATTTTACAAAAAAAAAAAAACTTAAATACTACAAATTGTGTTGACTTGTAAGTTTAGCTATTTCGGTATTTCAATTAGGCTATCAACCTCACTAAATTGCAACTGAAGCCCTGAATCTGTTCAAATAAGGTGAATTTAGGTAAATTAGGACTCTTTTTGCCATTCATCACAAAGAACCAGTTTACCAGGGTTGTTACTGTTAACTAGAACCATTAAAACTTTTAATAATTCATTTTCAGTAATTGAAATAAAGCTAAAATAATATGCATATAAGTATAATATTATATATAAAACAAGTATAAATATTAGATAAAAAAATTATATATATATATATACACAAAAGCACAGTGAAATTACTAAAATTTGAAACGAGCTAAAACTAAAATAAACTATATAAGCTAAAATATTCTAAAATTACTTTATATAAGTATATAAGATACTTTATGTAAAGTATACAAGTAATACTGAAATAACATTGAAATCAGCCTGCTAAAGACTTTCAGTTCTGTCAGCATCTCATTAAAAATATATGTAGGTATATTCAGGGTAATTGGGGCATTTTTTCGCAGTCATTTCAATGGCAAAAGTGTCACAGTTTACCTGAATTCACCCAAACATACAGTAGTCTTTGATTTTTACCCAGGTCTAGTGCCGCTATGAGACCCAAGGCCACCAGCGCTTCATTCTGCATGATCATGTGTTCACTCGTCGCCATGGTTACCAAGTGCTTAACACCTCCACCTTGTATAACTGTTCGGACCACGTTCTATTCAGAAAGAAAACAGCAGTCAGAAGCTTCCAGAGGACGTGAATCTGCCATAGAAAAATCAGCTGCAGTAAAAGAAATCATCCACAGCATGAAACGACAAAATCAGAACATACATTCAAAAAAACAAAGATTACTGGAGTACGTTTTACAAGAAAATACTATTTCAGTCTTTATACTTTAAAACTTCACACTTAATTCAACAAAAGGTTTACAAGGTACGGATGGGATTTTCACTTGCACAGTATTTGCTGCACCATCACTGAAATGAGTAAGACCCTGTGAAATCTGCTTAACCGAATTCTGTTTGATTTTTTTTCTGAATTTTTAGTTGGTTTTTTAATTTCTTTTTTTGCATTATAACTTTTCTTGATTAAATTTTAAATGAAATGTTAGTAATCAAAATGCATGTTTAATTAATTGTAATCATAAAAATAACCATTTGTGACCCTGGACCACAAAACCAGTCTTAAGTCGCTGGGGTGAATTTGTACCAACAGCCAAAAATACATTGTATGGGTCAAAATTATTGATTTTTCTTTTATGCCAAAAATCATTAGAATATTAAGTAAAGATCATGTTCCATGAAGATATTTAGTAAATTTCCTACTGTAAATATATCAAAACTTAATTTTTGATTAGTAATATGCATTGCTAAGAACTTCATTTGGACAAATTTAAAGGAGATTTTCTCAATATTTAGATTTTTTTGCACCCTCAGATTCCAGATTTTCAAATAGTTGTATCTCAGCCAAATATTCTATATTCTATATATATCATAACAAACCATGCATCAATGAAAAGCTTATTTATTCAGCTTTCAGATGATGCATAAATCTCAATTTCGAAAAATTGACCCTTATGACTGGTTTTGTGGTCCAGGGTCACATTTATTTATTTACTTACAATTATAGGGCTCTATGATTTTTATTTTTTTTATTTTTTAGAAATTCATAAAATATGAATTTATCTTTTAAACTAAAATTAAGCAAACCTTTTATTTTATTTTGTCAAAGGGCTGCACAACAGAGTTTTACTGTTAAAATTAAAACATGGATAAAAATTGTGTGGTTATTTCTTAAAAAATAAGTTTTGATAACAACTAATAACATTATTATTATCACTATTATTATATCGAGACGTATTCTAATGTACAATAGTAATATATTCAATTTCTTCAAAAGTTAAACCAAACTTTTATTTTGATGGGTTGCCATGAAGACCTTTAAGTTTCTGTGTGTATGTGATATGAAGATAGACTTTCTGAAATGGAACTGTGAAATGCTCATGAAGTGACTCTCAGAGCAGCTCTGGAGATGAACTTCATGTGCTCATATTGTGAGTTGACAGACACTGAAAAGCATGAGCGTCACAAATGCTTCTGTATGTGTGTAGTAGACAAAACCATGACAGTTCATTCATGCAGAACATGCAGGACTCATATATAAAAAGTCTTTTTGCGGTTTAATATTCACAGACATTAGTCCATATCGTGAATTGATTTAAGTGCGCTGACCTACTTTTGATTTATTCATCCAAAATTTGACAAACTCCATGCCATTCCGCGTTATACAGTAAATTCCATTTTTATGACAATGTTTTCGTCTGTGTTTTCTGCATCACAGAAATCGTAGAGCCCTAAATGAGAGAAGTGCTAGAGTGTGAGACCTTTGACTTGCTGTGTCGGATGAGAGCGGACAGCAGGCGGTTGGACTCTCCCATCACTCCAGCATGGTCTTTCGCTTCACACCACTCCACCAAACGCTCCACCAGCTTTGTTTTTGTCCCCAGCTGCTCTGCTGCGTCAGCTGTGACACACACACACAGTGATAAACATAACCTACTGAACACAAACCACCGTAGAGCACATGCTACAACACACACACATATATATATATACAGTATATATATATACGTATATATACAGTGCCCTCCACTAATATTGGCACCCTTGATAAATATGAGCAAAGGCAGCTGTGAAAATAAATCGGCATTGTTTATCCTTTTGATCTTTCCCTCAAAAAATTTACAAAATTCTAACCTATCATTGAAGTAAAACAATTGAAAGTGGGGAGAAAATCTCATGATGAAATAAATGTTTTTCTCCAATGGATGTTGGCCACAATTATTGGCACCCCTAGAAATTCTTGTGAGTAAAATATCTCTGAAGTATATTCCATTCATATTAAAAATGTTTAGCACACCAGGGTGACTAGGAGCATGAAATTGTCCAGCCATGACTTCCTGTTCCACAGGATTATAAATATGAGGAACACAAAGACCAAATTCCCTTAATCATCCATCACAATGAGAAAAACCAAAGAATATATTTCTGATGTGCAGCAAAAGATAATTATGCTTCACAAATTAGTGAAGTGGCTTTAAGAAAAGAGCTAGAGCAGTGAAAAATCCCATTTCCACCATCAGGACAATAATTAAGAATTTCCAATCAACAGAAAATGTTATGAAACTGCCTGGAAGAGGACGTGTGTCTATATCGTCCTAATGCACGGTGAGAAGGAGAGTTTGAGTGGCTAAAGACTCTCCAAGGATCACAGCTGTAGAATTGCAGTATATAGTTGAGTCTCGGGGTCAGAAAACATTAGAAAAAAATTGTCAAACAGCTCCTACATCACCACATGTTGTTTGGGAGGGTTTCAAGAAAAATTCTCCTAGCTCATCCAAAAACAAACTCCAGCATATTCAGTTATCAGAGATGACTGGAACTTCAAATGGGACTGGCTTCTATGGTCAGATGAAACAAAAAAATGAGCTTTTTAGCAGCAAACACTCAAGATGGGTTTGGTGCACACAGGGATAAAAAAGTACCCCATGTGTACAATGAAATATACTGCTGTATTTTTTATGTTGTGGGCCTATTTTTCTGCTGGAGGTCCTGAACATCTTGTTTAGATACATGGCATCATGGATTCTATTAAATACCAACATATAAAAAATCAATAAGTGACTGACCCTGTTAGAAATCTTATAATGGGCCATGTTTGGATCTTCCAACCGGACAATAATCCAAACACAAACCTCAAAAACAACACAAAAATGGGTCACTGAGCACAAAACCAAGCTTCTGCTATGGCCATTCCCGTCCTCTGACCTGAACCCTGTAGAAGATGAGTGAGGTGAACTGAAGAGGAGAAGTACTAACATGGAGCTGTGAATCTGAAGGATCTGGAGAGATTCTGTATGAAGGAATGGTCTCTGATCTCTTATCAGGTGTTCTCCAAACTCTTCAGGCATTATAGGAGAAAACTCAGAGCTGTTACCCTGGGAAAAGGACATTGCAATAATTGGGTGCCAATAATTGTGGCCAACATGAACTAGAGAAAGTATTTCTTACACAATGAGATTTCCCCCCATTTCCAATTGTTTTACTTCAATGATAGGTTGGAATTTTGTGAATTTTTGGAATGAAAGATAAAAAGGATAAACAATGCAGATTTATTTTCACAGCCGCCTTTGCTCATATTTATCAAGGGTGCCAATATTAATGGAGGGCACTGTATATATATATATATATATATATATATATAAATATAAGACATGATTTCAATAAGGACCAACAACGTTTTTCAGCAAAAACACAGATGTCCCCAGTTAACACTCAAAAATCACACATCTTAGGATAGGACAGCTTAAGTAATCAGAAAGAAATTAAGCTTAATGTGATTATCAAATCGTAAAGTCTGAGATTTATTTAAATTAATATATGCATATATATTTTAATTTTAATTTGCATATATAAACTTTTCCTATTAAAATGTGCACTACCAGTCAAAAGTTTGGGGTTGGAAAGATTTTTGAATAATTTTGAAAGTCATCTCTTATGCTCACCACGGCTGGCCAGAAATACTGTAAAAACAATAATATTGTGAAATATTATTGCAATTTAAAAGAAAGGCGTTCTATTGTAATATATTTTAAAATGTAATTTATTCCTGTGATGCAAAGCTGAATTTTCAACAGCCATTACACCAATCTTCAGTGTCACATGATCCTTCAGAAATCATTTTAATATGCCGATTGAACACTAAACGTTTAGTAGTGTACTTTCTAAACACTGTAAAAGCATATTTCTATTTCAAGCATTCATTGTTGTACACACATATTTCAGGGTTTTTTTACCCTCTGAG
>JALXFT010004638.1:0-40464 GCA_023376895.1 Aspiorhynchus laticeps | reverse complement strand
ACAAATATATTTGCATTTTTAAACATTTATTGAAACCTTTAACAAGCACACCCAGATTCAGTAAATCAGTCGTATTCACGATGACATACCACAGATAATCCTAATCTGACAGATAAATTATGATTTTTAATTAAATATATGATATTAGCGATAATAAAGGTCTTGAACTGTGATTGTTCCTGTTGTTGAACTAAAAGAGCAGATAGGCATCTAGAGACATTTTCCCCACTACAATTAAAATATAAATGACATTAATATGTGAACCAATGAAAACTTGACACTGTCATCAATATCTATACATATAAAATGCACACAAACATGAACATCTGAACATCAATTGTTAAAGACAAAGCTGAACACACTGACTCAGCCTGGCAGGAAAATTATTAATTTGCACATTTCTTGGGGCAGGAATGTCAAATGATTTTAAATATGACACTCAAACAAAACACATTGCAAGAAATTAATTTAAAAAATAATCTACTAAGAGAAACTGTTTTTATCATCCAATAATAATGATACATACGAATTAATAAAAAACATGACTATATAACTGCATAATAATGACTCACTCAATGTTTCAATAAAAACCTGATTTAAATGCACTATTGTTTGGAAAAGAAATTCCAGATTTAACAACAGAAGTACACAAAGAAGCGAACAGAAATAGACATTTTGGTTTACTTATACTTTTGAAGTTAAAGGCAACACTTGCAGAATGATGATTTTTTTTTTCATGACCTGCCCTTTAAGCTAAAGCCAGCAGAACTAGAATATACATGCAAGTGCTTGAAATGCTAAGAACAATTCATTAGAGAAGCATATGCATAATGAATATATGAACAGGTACTCTACAAGCTGTACAACAGTTCAAGTATCAAACACTTCCCAAAACTAATGTTCTCACCAACATGTTTTCAGAAAAAAACATTGAAACATCTCTCAAATGCATTATTACAAAAAGGGTGTATAATGGAATCGATTTCAAGTTTGCAGATACAGGTACGGTACCACACTATAGAAATCTTCATTGTAAGAAAAAGAGTACATATAACATTAAAGCACTGTATGACTGTAACTCTATGCTACATTTCAGCAATTGCACGTTGTCTGATGTTGAATGACAACATTCATGCAAAAGTGATATGACAACATTTGAAACAATGACAATATTTTCGTGTTTTCCTTATAGGGACAGTTCACCCAAAAACAAAAATTCTGCCATCATTTACTCACCCTCATGTCTCATATAATTTATTTATTTTTTCTCCCTACAATGGAAGTCAATGGTGACCAAAACTTGGTCATGGTTACCAACATTCTTAAAAATAACTTTATTTTGAGTTTTTTACGGAAGAAAAAAAATCATATAGGTTTGGAATGACTTGAGGGTGAGTAAATGACAATTTTAATTTTTGGTCAATCTCTCTTTAAACCATGTTGTTTTTAAAATAGCAATATTCTTGCTATTCTCTTCTCTTGGAGGTGTATCTTTCAACTCCACTTGAATCAATTGGTCAAAATCCTTAGGTAATAAACCCAAAGCAATTCACTGACAAACATAAATTAGCAGCTATGTGAAGGCTGTGGACATGTGATTTGTCAAAATGATCAGCGAATTAAAATCCTTTATCAAAAGCTGGACCATACCTGAAGGACCTGATCTTTCAAACTACACTCTAGATTCATTTAAAAGGAGTTGAAGTTATTTCCAAGTACATTTTTAAAAAAGCATGACTATCTGATGACAGAAAGCGTGACCAAGATAATGCTGCAGGTTAAGTCCTGCCGGTTAGACAGAACTGCGAATTTTGGCAGAAAAATAAAAAACAAAACAGTGGAAATGAGCCAATGGGCTTTGCAGCTTTTCCAAATAGCTAGTTGAGTGGAAACTAAAGAAGAGAGGATGAGCAGGAGTTTAGAGTGTGATCTTGCTGACTCACTCACTCAAGTCAAGGCCTCCAGACAAGAGAAATATCGGTGACAAAGTTTACAGGAGTTCAGGAGGATTTGTGCTCCAGCATGTAGTAACGGTACATGACGCCCACAAGTACAGCAGCTATGCTGGGAATTAACCAGGTGGTCCATGACCTGAGCAAAAGACAAACACTCGTTTAGAAAAAACATACAAACCAAACATGAGTACCGTAGTTTATGCAGAACATAGTCTGAATTCTTACTTGGTGTCTTTGGAAGTTGTAATGTAAACTTCCTAGAACAGAAATGTGATAAAACGAGCAAACATTAACAAACTGCAACAACATCTTCATGCATCTGTCACAAAGGTCAGTTGTTGTTTTTTTTTTTTTTTACCTTTTTTGACACTTTCTTTCTATCATCCTGAAACAGAAAAAAATAGGTATTATTAAAGTTCATGACTTTCCACATACTTGAAGACACAGACTAGATAAGGGAGGAATAATCAATAAGATTGTACATCCAGTTTATGATCTTTTACTGCAGAGAGTAACACATTTCTATTAACAATACACATCTAAAAACAAGCAGTGAACTACTGTAGGAAAAGCATGTAATCCAAGTAATCCTAAACATGAGAAAGCTTCAAAATACTTATAAGCGTTTAATATGTTTGAGGCATGTTTTCCTCAGCACATAACTTACATTCGATAAGGTTATATCTTATCTAATATTAGAAATTCACATGGGTATTTCAAGTTTGCAAAAAGACTCAAAATCAAAACGTTAAATATCACAAACTTCAATTTGCACACTGTTTGGAGGACAACACTGGGCAAGATGTAGAATTGCTTTTTTTTTAATAAAATATCCAAAAATAAAATTTGGCTTTTTAAATCAGATTAATCAAAGTCAATCAATGATCAAAATAATTGTTAGTTGCAGTCCTAGACTAGATGATTAGATGACTAGATCACAAAAATGTAATGTACAAGTAGGAACATTTTCTTAAGACTTTCTTGGCTAATCTTTAAACTAATAAACTTATATATATATAAAAAAAAAAAAACAAAAAAAAACGGAGCACTACCAGATGAAGTTCGCCGATGTAATACTGCTGGAGCATCTCTCTGGCATCTGTGGAATGACCCACATCCTCAAAGCTTTCTGTTGCATCTGTGCCTGCTTGCTCCAGCAGAACCTCTTCACCTCCTGGATGCTGTCAAAGAAAAGATGACAAAGGTTTATATCCCTTGGACACCGGCACTCTAATGATACATCTGATGACATGATGACATATGTTGCACAACATTCAAACTCTAATCTCACTTTACAATTTCCAAGGTTATGTTACACAATGGTAAGAAGAACCAGTTCTTATAGCATATTTGTGCCCACGCATTTTCGGTTCCTGAAGTGTGCAGTTTTTTAAAATATTTTTTCCATAGTTTTAATACATCAAAATTCTAAACTTATAAGCCACGAACCAAACAGCTAAGAAGTAAATCAGAACATTAAAATCTTTGATTAGAAAAGGGAAATAAAAATCCCAAGAAGTATTGAGAATTACAATGAATTTAAAAGTGATGCAGAGATATAGTGATGTAAAGATGTCGATTATACAAAAATATTTCATGTTTACTGCAAAATACGCATGGCCTATATTTATCTCTTGTGTCATTCACAGTGCTTCATAGAAGCGGGTGGTTCTTCAGGTGCAATTTCCTTGTCACGATTCTTTGAGTGGTGGACATTTGTTTGCAGAATCATGGGTAATGTATTTGTCAGAGATGTGTTTACTCAAATAAACATCTCTGACAAAATAATGTTAACTCCCCCAGTTTCACTTGCTCCAAATTAAAGGGCACTACATAGTAAAACATTTTAAAGATAAAATTGTCTGGCTTTTAGTGATGATTATTTATTATAATTACATGATATGATTTATATAATTATTATGCGCTTAATCCATTTCACTAGCCGTTTGAAGCCACAAGCTTGTGTTCTGCAAGTGAACGACACATTATTGTGCCATCCCAAAGAGGCACAAAATCACTTTCACAGACTTTTTCATTAACTGTTCCCTCCTGGTGGAATGACCCAACTCAATCCCAGCAGCTGAATCCTTAGCCATCTTCAAGAAACGGCTAAAAACACATCTCTTCCATCTTTATTTGACCCTCTAACTCTAGCACTCTCTATTCTAATTCTATTTTATCTATCCGTCTTTTTACAAAAAAAATTAAATAAAAAAAACACACTTGACCCTCTATCAATTGCATATTTATTCTGTAACTGCTAGCCTTTCTTGAAAAACTAACACTAGCTGTCTTTTTTTCTATTCTATCTACTTGTTTCTTTAAAGAAAAAAAAAGAAAAAAAAGCTTGCTACGTGTACTGCGTTCAGCTAACCGAGACTTGTCATAGCACTTGCATGCTGTTGCTCTTTTGTTGGTTTTGATTGTTTCTATTGTCCTCATTTGTAAGTCGCTTTGGATAAAAGCGTCTGCAAAATGACTAAATGTAAATGTAATTTTAGCTTAAGAATTGTTATAAGCTTTTATTTTTTTTAAATACATGTACAGATAAAGCTTTAGAATCGATAGATAAAACATTAAACATGACTACTACATTTTTTTTGTCTCTTTACTTGTGTTATCAACTGTATAAACTAACTTCACATAACCGTCACTTACACTGATATGGCAAGATGTTTTCTTTAAGTTGTCCTCTTTTATGGACAGCTCTTTTCATCTTGCTGTGTACATGCGTTTACTTCTTCATATTTTTCCAGACTTTTAATCTTTGGTAGTGAATTGCATTTACTGTCTTGTGAGAAGTGAAACGCTGTTTCAAGGCATGTGACTGGCTGTTCATTACTGATGTCACACTTTCATATGGATATGCTTCATAATCTCAGGATCAAAGCCTGGGCTGACAGATAAAGTTATTGATGAGCATCATGATGGCTTCAGCAAAAGCTGATATATCCATTAACAACCTCATAGCTCTTTAAAGGGTTATAAATTATTGTAAAAAAAAAAAAAATCTATTTCTCCTATAGAGAAAGAGAATGGATTTTTACTTTGGGAAGCCGACTACTGCTCTCAATTGAATCAATCAGAACTGAATCAATCTTTGGTCCATAAACAGATCAAACAGAACATTGTATTTTGGTGAATCAATATAAAGTGTGAGCACTTACTGAGTCACAAATTAAAACCTAGTCCAACTCGAAGGACCTGTTACAGTTTTGTTGTACTTTAAAGCTAGTTAACTGGTAGTTCATATTCATAATATGACAACATTATACAGTTTAATTGTAATATGAAATATTTAATAAATAATGCATTATTTAACAAACTAATTTAGTGTTATCTATTTTTGTTAAGTATTATTTAATATAGTTAGCAGCTGTCTGAACTGCATATATTCCCCCTCTAAAAGTTCCTCTCTTTTTCAACAAATATTACCTTCACAAAATAACTAAAGATAATGTTAATCACGGAATCAGAATCGTGAAACCCCTTGAGTCACAAGAAAGATTCGACTCCTGACTTGCTCGGTTACACACGCGTGCTGGAACAACGTTTAAAAATGAAAACAAAGAAATGTAGGTTGTATCAAATTTAATAACATGAGTCAGGATTTGAAGAGCAATACAACTTTCACTACGTGTGGGAGATGAAATCGTTTGTTTCTACATGATCAGGCTAGCAGAGCAGCTACGTGGCTAATACCCAACCATGCAATGACTGTCCCTTGTTTTGATACAAAATATCTCCGTAGAGAGTTAACAGTTAGCTAACGTTTGGTTCAGTGTGTTGTTTACTGCAGTTAGTATGCTAACTCACTGATCGGCCCACAGAAACTGTGATGATCCTGTCAGAAGCTTGTGTTTCGAGTCTAGACACATTCCAACTATAAATCAATAAGAGTAGCCCGTATTTAAGATATATAGACTACAGAAAAGGTCAAATCATGCAGGATTTGGTGCTGTATGGTTAAACAGGTGTGATGTGGAGGACATGATGAAACTCCAACCCTCTTACCTCCTCCAGGAAACGTGTGATATCGTAAACTTTATCGTGGATGATGAGCCATGTGTCTTTGCTCATGTTATGGATTTGAACCTCCTCGAGTGTGTAACATTTCACGCCGCTGTCCTCCTCCGGCGCGCGCGTGCTGTCCTCCTTCACGTCCTGGTTCTCTCTTTTCACTGAGCTCTCAGTCTCTTCCCCCATATTCACGCGGTTTCTGTCGCTTCTCTGCTGGAGCTCAGTGGAAACCAGCGCTTGGGTTTTATCAGTAATTATTTAGCTCGAAGCTGTTTTTTAATACACCTAACCTGTCCTGTTCAGTTCTTGTCCGGCACACCATTTCACCACCAGTCACGAGAAATGACCCAATCCATTCGCTCGAACCGAACCAGCCAATCAGCACTCAGCTCACGCGGCACACGGCCAGTGACGGATCCAGCAGCAGCCAATCAGAATCAAGAGCAGATCATCACGAGACCGCCAAACGTCTCACGCATGTTACGCGCACATTGCTCTCACGCTCACGTTACACAACCCCAAAAGTCCTAATACCTTTTTGTTTGCGTGTGCAGTGTTGGGGAGTAACTAGTTACATGTAACAGAATTACAAAATAAAAGTAATTGTAATTAGTTACAGTTACTAAGAAAAAATGTGTAGTTAAATTACAGTTACTTATGAAAATGTTAAGGATTACAAAGGGGGCTACATCAGATTTTTTTCACACACACTCCCACATACAGATTTAATTGATTTCTTTCATAAATTGCAGTGACTGCTCTAAAATATGAAACAACAATGTTTCAGAAGTTTACAACATGCTTATCCGATAACTCTTATACGTATTTCCTATATGGTTTTATGTATATGCTTCACTTTTTTTTAAGATTAACAGTTTTTTTCTAAGACATCGTTATTCCAGTGTTTCCTGTCATAGCTATGCAAACATTAGATTTTAAAAAAACAGTACCATAGCTATTAAACTATTTGTTGTTATGATTTTAAATCTGTATTTAACCTCAGCATGATTTTAAAGTAAGTCTGATTTTGTGGTGGCTGTGCTTCAAAGGGGACATCGGATGCCCATCTTCCCCTAGTTGGTATGATTCTTTAGGGTATTCTTGAAATAGTCTCAGTGGTCGTGAAAAACAACACCCTTTTTACCTTGTCAAAAACAGCTCTGTTCACAGCGACTCATTTCGGTGCATAACTCTTTACATGCTAATGAGCTCTGCTCACCCCACCCCTCTCTTCTGTGGAAGAGCAAAGGCGATTCGCAAATAATTGTAAAAAATACTAAGTGTGACACTTACTTTTTCTGGAGGTGCAGCTGGATCATGAACAATGGTTACTGATCCATCCTTGAGTTTTAACTTTTTAACAAAACCTGCATTGAATTGTCCCTCATTCAGAAAGCAGTCTGGTGTAAAATGATTTGCGCAGCCAGACATAAACACATTTAGTGAAAGTGAAGTGATGTGTGGCCAAGTATGGTGACCCAAACTCTGAATTTGTGCTCTGCATTCAACCCATCCAAATGCACAGCAGTGAACACACACACACACACACACACACAAACACACACACACACACACACGGATATTGAACACACATATTGCTGTGGCACCCGGGGAGCAGTTGGGGGTTTGGTGGCTTGCTCAAGGGTCTCACCTCAGTCGTGGTATTGAAGGTGGAAGAGAGCGCTGGTTATTCACTCCAAAATCAAAATGGCTTGATAATTGAGACTGTTTAGGTTTTTGGGGGATTAAAAAAAGGAGTGCATTTTTATCAGTGTCCACACACTGCTAAGACACATTTATATGCAAATGAAGATATGTTGCATCCAATGTCTCCTTTAAAATTAAATTATTATAATCTTAATTCAAGTGATGAAAGATTTTGAAAGTCTGACCGTAATCAGTGTTGAGCACTACTGTAAGGTTAACCCTGCCTGGTTTGCATTTTTGAAAATGATTAACAGTTGAAAACATTAGAAATTTAGAAAAGTAATCAAAAAGTAATCAGTTACATTACTTTAATAAAGTAATTGAAAAGTTACACTACTTATTACATTTTAAGTAGGGTAACTTGTAATCTGTAACCTATTACATTTCCAAAGTAACCTTCCCAACACTGTGCGTGTGTATATAGTTTTGTGATTGGATTGATGTATTTATCAATTGCATTTTAAGTGTCTATTTAGAGGTGTAAAAACAAAAAAATTGTCTACTATGTCAAAAATTAAATAATCCAAAACCATACAAAAAAGTTAAGGCAAAATTTTAAGTAGCTTTAGAAAAAAAAGGAGTGCAGATGAATTAATATCCAATATTATGAAAGGTTTTAGGACAACCATTGATGGTAAAACCATATAAACCCTTGATTAAAACATATTTATACTAAAGATGTCATAAAGTCATAATGATCTAATAATAATGATGAGTCATAATGATCATAATGACTTTGAAAGTACATTTTTAATTAAAAAAAATACTATTTTAAAACACTATTTTTTAAAAAAGTATAAATTTGGAATATTTTTATCTTGAAAATATAATTGAGTGCAAATATTCAAGTCTCAATACATTTACATTTATGCATTTAGCAGATGCTTTTATCCAAAGCGACTTACATTGCATTCAAGTTACAGTTTTACATTTTATCAGCTCTTGCTTTCCCTGGGAATCGAACCCATGATCTTTGCGTTGCTAGCGCCATGCTCTACCATTTGAGCTACAGGAAAGCCAATAATAGGCATATTCAAGTAGCCTAGCTTTAATACCCCAAAATAATACTTAGGTAAAATGAAGTTTAATGATTCTATATAGGCTATTTTTATACACTCCTGTCTATTAAAAAAGTGATTTTTAAAGGTTTCAGGTTTGCAATCTCAGACAAAATAAATTTAAACCACTGCCAAATTATTATTATTATTTTTCTAGTTGTTGCTCTGAATTTAGTGTCAAAGGCAAGCATTGGCTGTTTAGAAACTGCATTTGTGTTGAGAGGAGGTCTTCATTTGCTCTGTTTATTCTCATTAGTCTCTTTCCTGAAACCAAAACATTCCCTGAATGAGTTTGCTAATGACTTTTGCTGAGTTTGTCATTCCAAGAGAGCAACTTTCCCTCATTTGCATATCTAATCAGCTAGTGATGAGTGCATGTGTGCTCTACTGATATCTGTTTAGGGAGAACAGAGAACTCACATTTGGTCTCATCTGTGAAATGGCTCATTAATAAGCCCATGTAGGTCCACACTGAGCCTGTTCACTTTCCCATTTTTACAAACTGAAATCTGCAGATTCTGATGTTGTATTAATAACAGCGGAGAAAACAATGAGATAATATGCTAAATCTAGCATGGACATCAGTATCATAAGTGGCTGTCTTTGAAAAATCAATTTTTTTTAAATATATTTATTTATTTCATTTTCTATTTCAGTTGTTTGAATTTGTAAAATTCAGATGATTATATTTTATAGATATTATATATTTTTTCATTTAAATTATTTAAACTAAAAGATTTGGTGCCACACTTCAAATTTATAAACTAAACAGCTGTAAATAATGTTTTATCTTTCAATTTAATTAATGTAAACTTAAACAGATTGTGCCAAAGTAGGTTGAACTATGCAAAAGATGGTTGTTGGAGTCACAATAGTGCACTGCTCAAAACATTTATATGTTCAGTCTTTGAGTTTTGTAACTTCCTCGGCATCCAAAATGTTTCCAGTACTGTTACAAGCTACAAGTGACTGAATTCTAATTGGCTGGCATACCTCTATTTATACCATATGGGTAAAATGTTAAGAGTAGTATAGTAGACTATGCAATTTATCCTTTCTTTCGTGTATGGCTCATTTAAAATCATTCCTCTGATTCATGCAGGAATGAAATGTGCTGCTCGGACACACAGCGTGTGACGGGTTGAGTCCACTGTGGCTTTGTTTGGAATCACTTTTTGTTGGCGGGGCAAAAATAGTAACTAAAGCTTGTGTGAATGTAAGTTACGTCATTAACTTGTTCACTCAACTGTTATTAAAACTGTCCAGCAGGTGACCTGATCGGCAGTCGTGTGATGAGGCCCATCTGAAATCGCATGCAAAAATGTGCATCCAGGAGTGAGTGGTCAAAGTTTGTTTATGAAATATTGCATTGTCCTTTTTCGTATGTTTGTGCACTATATATTAATATATATATATTTTTTTCATTTTATTTGTACTTAGTTTATGGAGACCCACATTCAAGGGAGGATCCGATTTCTTGCTACACTGGAGACAAAACCTTCAGGCCTTTATGCTTTTATCAGATCTAGTTTCGCACTATTTAGGCTACATGAACTAAAACAGTGTAGGTTTGTTTTGGTAACGGTCACATGCACCACAAGTAACTCCTTCAATTGTTTATTTCCTCCCTCCAAACTGTCAGCATTTGCTCGTTGTGACTTCCTGTTGGTTGGGTTGTTTTTGAACAGGGCAGTGAATGGCTTTTCTCCAGTGTGCATTCTTTTGTGTTTCGTTTCCTTCTCCCTCACAGAGAGATAAGGGAACACTTGTACGGTCTGGCTTCAGCATATGGATTTGATGGATATCTCACTCAAATGTGCAAGAGTGAAGTTTTGGGTTGCTATTGTTATTGTGAATGATTCATCTGTGCGTCTTGTTCTAAGAGAGAGTACCGTTTTCATTCATCTTCAGTGTACTTTAACTTGTAGCGTTGATTTACAGCTGATATCAACCTGTCCCTCTTGTTTATTACTTCTCCCACCATCTTTTATTTAGATCACTTTTCATAGTCCGGGGGATCCTATTAACATATTTATATATTAACAGAATTGGACAAAGTACACAACTATTACTTGAGTGAAAGTATACTACCAGTCAAATATTACTCCATTACAAGTGAAAGTAGTAAAGACATATTTTTTTTTGTAAAAGTACAGACGTACTTGCTTTTAAAAGTGCTTATTTTGCAAAAGTAAGTTTAATTTTTTATGTCAATGCATGAATGCTGTTATATTATTGTTGTATGTAATACTTGCAATACCTAATGCCTTTGAAGCAACTTACAATACATTATGCCTACTGAATACATTGTGGTATCATTGAAATAAAGAGCTTTTAGAATATTAAAAACATATAAAAATGAAACAAGTGAGTTGACCAAAAAAAAAAAAAATAAATAACACCCGTACCCACCCCCACACAAGCAGCATGGTAGTGATCTCACAGCTCTGGCAGTGTGCACCTGTCTACATTCATCCACATTTGAGTCGAGTGGACAGTGAAATTGCTGTAAATACAGACTGATAAGAAAAATAAATAAAATCAAACCTGCTTTAAAAACCAGCAACACAACTGTAGCTTGTATAACTTTATAACAGCAACACTGCTTTAACAAAATAATCAAAAGCGCAGTATTGTTTTTGACTTGATAATGGAAATTTAAAAAATGATGGACGTGTTTAATATATACCACAATATTATCTTCTTGTCATTGAATTGTTGTAAATAAATTTGTAACTGGTCATTGTTCAAAAAATGCTGTGAAATCACAGTGCATCTCTAAAGGTTCCAAAGTATTTTTTCTTCTTCCCTATAGTGCCACAGAATGCACCATATTACGTTTTTCAAATAACCTTTTAGTGAGTAGTTAAAATTAATTTTTCTTAGTGTGAATTTTTATATATAAAAAAAAACTTTTCCCAACCCCCAAAGAACATTTGGTAAAATGGAACGTTTTCATTGATGTTAAAATGAAATGTTCTTTATTCACATATGGGTCCTTCAAGAGGCAAGAGAACAGCCTTGATTTGTTAAAAGTGTAAGATTTTGGGAAGACTGGTTGTGATGTTAAATAATTGCTTAAAATCTGTGTTTAAAAATCTAATGTTCAAAACTAAATCTAAATATGTTCAAAACTGACGTGTTTCCAATAAACTTTGCATTCAGCTATACTGTGTGTTAAGTGGTCATGCCAAACAATCATTGCTCACCTTATACAATATTTGAACAATAGTACATTGTGTGTGCATGATTACAACAAATTATATGCCTGAGACCTTGAACAAAGACTGATGTAAAACCTTATCAAAGGGAATTACATCATGTCAAGCTCAATGCAATAAATTGACAAGCTCTTTCAGTACAGGAGGTTTTGTTTGTTGCTTTGAATGTATGTGGTTGGATTCTAAATCATACTGGCTAGTTTCTGTTCACTATAGATGCATATTAAATATCAAATATGTTCTGATTGGCAGTAATTGGGATGCGTCATGCAGCATTTTTTGCTGGTAGCATGAACAGACTTGTCATTGCACCCCCTTAGGCCTTGCCCAGTTGTACATTTGGAGTAATAAACTGAGAACACATTCAGAGGTTTGTACAAAAGATGCCTTCTCGTGGTGTAAACATTGCTGTAACATCTACAGTTTTAAAACTGGCCACAAGGTGGCAGTAAATGCATTTAGATAGGGCTGTGTGTAGCGCTAGGAAAATGATCCACAATAGTTATACAATAATATCCAATAAACAACAACATATAATACAAATATATAGATTATGCACTTTTACATTATGTATTGTTCATTTGGCATGAGGACAAACATGCATACCCCCAGTCTGCTCGGACAAGCGTGTATATGACAGATCTACCTAATCTGAAACACTCATTGAATATTATAATTTTTTTCATTACAATTTATCAGAATAACAATTTGAGAGAAAACCTGAACTGAAAACCATGTTTGGTTTGTCCCTATTTTGCTTAAATGACAGCAACACTCGAGCTGCCAGAACACCACAAGTTGGTGTCAGACCTGATGATCATGTTCTAAAAATGATAAATAAATATTTTTACAAAATATTTTATGGGCTGATATGCATTAATTTCCATTACTTTTCCAGGTCAAAAAAATACACATATACAATTCCCTCAAGTAGTACATCCGGATTGTTCAAGATAAATAAAACTGGCAGTTTTTAAAGGAATAAATTATAATAAGGAATATGATTTCAGCTTGCATATTGATTTTGAGCCATTTTAGCATATTTTAAATCTTGTTTTGTCTTATTTCATTCTGCGGCCCTCTTGGAAATGAAGCCCCCTCCCAGATTCTTGATTGAGAACCACAGACTTATTGTTATAACTTCAAGATTTATTTATTTTAGTTTTTGTTTTCATGCTTCGGTTTATTTTCAATGTGGTTTCAGACATTTGGACCGTGTTTTTCACCTCTAAATTTGAATCAGAATCTAAACGTCATTGTTTTTATTAGTCTAAACACACATTGTGAGCACTAATGCATCTGCCTCTGTGTGCTTTATGTCACTGCATCATTTCCCACAACACACAACAGATTTCCCTTCAATCCAGTAAATATTTGCCTGCTTTTCCCTGGCAGAAGGACGGCGGACCATGTAACTGCTCTGCCCTCTCAAGCACTAGTTGACAGTGAAACCTAATGGTACGTGCATAACTTGCATAATGTTACATGCAGACAAAAACAACTACGATGAGACAAACTGGCCAAGAGAGCAATGGCACAGATGAAAGGTGGACCTGGTCATCAATGACTCTGTTTATTTCCGTCCAGGCAAGGAAATGAGTGATTGGGATCTCAGATTAGCGGCACTAAACAGCTGGGAATGTTTACACAGGAAATTAGATGGTGATTTTCACTTTCTGTCCCCACTGTGCCATACGGAGTGATGCATTATGATAATTCTGAGGATGAATCACAATTCAATGCCTCTATGAATTTTAGCAAGACGCTCATGCATAAAAATACATTCTGTTATGATGCAGCCAGATGCAGTTTCATGTTTATTAGTGTGCTATCTAATATTAAAAACCCATGTTTCTTTATCCGAATTAGCCAATAAGACATTGTACACCCTGCGTCATGTCCATCGGGTCCGGTCTTTCCTGCTTTATCCTCTCTCTGTATACCACCATCTGTGCCTCGAAGTCAATGGCAGCAGAGTGTGCAAAGATAAGATGTGAGAGGTTTACAGGTTTTATTGAACGCTGTATAAACTGGGAAATCTCATCCTGAAATGTGGCATGACACTTCAGGAGACTCGATATGTCACCACAGCAACGGATCATCATCTACACAGCCTGACGGGTCAGAGAACATCATATGAACACAGGCCTGACAAAAACACCCAAGGTCAAAGCTCACTGCAGAGGCGTGACAGCATTGATAATTAAATCCACCCACGGTCTTTAATATACCAGAGATTAAAACATCTTTTGTAGCAGCGAGCTGCATGTGGTAAGACAAGTTTTTCTAGACTATCAAGGTTTTGTTCGTTCTGCTGTGATGGAATAGTATTGAAGCTGACAGACCTGAATAGCTGAATGATGGAGATACAAGAATAAAAAACCTTGTGAAATTCTCAGCGAGTTATAGAAGGTGACACAAAAGTTAAAACAGTATTAAATGTTGTTGCTAAGAGCCTAAAATCTTTTCAGTCTTTAAAGGGGTAGTTCGAATTTCTTTCTTTTGTTGAACATAAAAGAAAAAAAAATTGAAAAATGTTGCTGGTCTCCACTGACTTCCATGTAAGGAAAAAAATACTATGGAAGTCTATGGGGATCAGAAACTGTTTGGTTATCAACAAAATATATTTTTTGTTCTGCAGAAGATAGAATATGTTTGGAACAATTTGAGGTTAGGTAACAGTGACAGAATTTTCATTTTTGGGTGAACTATCCCTTTAAAGGAGCACTCAGTTTTTGCTTATTAAAAAAGTTTTACTATTAATTTATTAAGAAATGAATGGCACTTTTGAAAAATGTTTAAAATGATGTACACTCACATGAAATGAACACTTCAGTCATATCAGTAGTACAATAAATGCTGATTTATTCTGCTTTGAGCAGGTTCCTTTATGGGGACTAGCATGTTAAGATCACATGACCAGCTGAATTTTCTGACTTTATCTCAATAACCTTCATGTTATTAGACACATTCACTTATGGAATAAATTATTGATGTCTCTGTCAATGGCACAATGCTACAAATAACTGAAAACATTTCACACCATTAGGTGTCAGCCAATAAACATACACAGATTTAATTCATTTACATTTACATTTTACATTTAGTCATTTGGCAGACGCTTTTATCCAAAGCGACTTACAATTGTTCAATTCAATTATAACTTAAAATATAATCTTAAATATAAAATATAATAACTTAAAATACAACCTTTAAATGTTGGTTATGTTTTGCAAAGCTTTTTAAGTAGGGGTGATTCTAATATTTAGTCTCAGTTATGGTATGTTGGTGCAATATTTTACAATTATTAATCTTTTTTCTTTTCTTTTTTGTTAGATACAATCTATTGAAATTTTATGAGAATGGCACGTATCGGTAAAAAAGGATGCATTTGGTTTCACTTTTTGTGATCTCACTAGACTGGAGAGCAGGCAACAGAAAAAAAAGCAGACTTGCTGCTTTAGGCAAATATTTTGCCTCTGCCATCAAAAAAAGAAAAAAATAACATTTTTCAAAGCTAATCAGCGGCTGGAAAGGGGAGTATTGATCGTGAAATACCCTAAAAGCATGGTTGCTGCAACCACTGTATTCAGTAATAAGAAATAATATTCGTAGAATCACAGATTTTTAGGAGAGCTGAGATAAAAGACAGGCCACAGCTGAAACCCCCTAAATATGTTCTAGCAATAGCCATGTTTGAAAGAGATGTGTAATGATGAGAATGTAAAAAGAGGCTCTGAATTGCTATCATTACAATCAGTATAATTAGAATCCTGCTTGGGCAGGTCCAGCTGGCACAGATGAAGCTATCAGATGTCACTACAAAAGGCTAAATCTCAAATAATCCTGAATTTTGATGAGCTCTCACAGCCATAATGTTATGAAGTGTTATTTGACGGTTAAGTGACTCTACCTATATTTTTGCAAAACTCCAAAAACATAAAATACATAACATAACAAATACATAGGCCTACAATTCACTGCAGTTTCCGTCTGAAATGATCTTTTCACACAAATTTTGATTACAAAGGCAGATGATCAATTGATTTACTTTCACTCACTTCTTTGCATAACACTATGTTATGACCTCAAAAACACTTTTACCATAGTGCAAGATTTGTAAACTAATACATTTTGATGTTTGCGTCACATAACCAGTTCCATATGTACGGCTTTTCTGACATAGTAAACTTGCTCCGTAGCTCACCTGGTACAGCATTACTTGTCCTGTGGAGCAGTTAGGTATGAGTCCTGTGAAGCAAAAGCTCAAACACAGAAGCAAGCTAAATTGACATGGTTCCATCAGCAAATGCGTTTATTTCAAGTTTGCTTTTGTTAATATTATCGGTTAGTTTTAGGGTAGGGTTTAGTGTAGGTGGTACGTTGCTTTAAAACACAATAGAGCATTCACCTTACAGCACCCCTCAATGAACATTTCATTTCCAAACTGAGGTGATACATACAACAACCAGTGTAATAAAACGTTGGCAGATTTATGTTAGTCTGTTTCGGATAAAACTGAATGCGAATTTAGCGCCACTTACTGGACATTGAACTTTGAAAGTGACACAAAATGTGCAAGAAGCAATCATTTTACAGAAATGTTGTCAAAGGCAAATAAGAATAATAGCCAAAAAAAAAAAAAAATCACTCTCATGACGTTCAATCTTTTATGTTCCATACGAGAAAGCAAGGCATAAGTGTTTGTAACAACATAAGGGTTAGTAAATGATGACACAATTTACATTTCTGGGTGAACTATATCTAAGTTCTTGGCCTTATTTTGAACAATTTAGTAGTTTATTGCGCACACACACACACGCACACACACACACCACACACACACACACGCACGCACGCACGCACGACACACACACACACACACACAGTCAAACCAAAATATATTCAGATGCCTTCAACATTTCTCACATCACAGTTTATTCGCTATAGTTTAAAATTAATTAATTTAATTAATTAAATTAATAAAATATGACAAGAAGTCAGAGTTAAACTTTCAAAGCAAATTCATCCTGATAATGTCAGATAACTTTGATAGTAAGGTATGCAATGAATTCGGTGGTTGAATAGCTGTCAGCTGTTAAATTTAAGTACACAATTAGATAATACCAATTTAGATCAACCAATTACCAAGCAATGCTTAATTTTGTTCAGTCTGTGGTGTAAAAAGGTCGCATTAGCAATTAAAGATAAAAACAGTTAAGCCAAACATGGTCAGGTCAGTGTTTGAATCATTTTTGGTCCCAAATTTTTATCAATTTTCCTGGTATAGTCCACCGTATGAATATTTTTTGGGTATAATATGTCACAGTTTACCTTATTTTGCTATCCTCACATAAATGAACTATAGTGTCTTGCACCCACAAGTAAAAAAAATATCAAAAATTATATCTGGTGTCTGGATAATTTTTGGTTTGTAGTATATATACAGGTGCATCTCAATAAATTAGAATGTCGTGGAAAAGTTCATTTATTTCAGTAATTCAACTCAAATTGTGAAACTCGTGTATTAAATAAATTCAATGCACACAGACTGAAGTAGTTTAAGTCTTTGGTTCTTTTAATTGTGATGATTTAGGCTCACATTTAACAAAAACCCACCAATTCACTATCTCAACAACTTAGAATACTTCATAAGACCAATAAAAAAATACATTTTTAGTGAAGTGTTGGCCTTCTGGAAAGTATGTTAATTTACTGTATATGTACTCAATACTTGGTAGGGGCTCCTTTTGCTTTAATTACTGCCTCAATTCAGCGTGGCATGGAGGTGATCAGTTTGTGGCACTGCTGAGGTGGTATGGAAGCCCAGGTTTCTTTGACAGTGGCCTTCAGCTCATCTGCATTGTTGGGTCTGGTGTCTCATCTTCCTCTTGACAATACCCCATAGATTCTCTATGGGGTTCAAGTCAGGCGAGTTTGCTGGCCAATCAAGCACAGTAACACCATGGTCATTGAACCAGCTTTTGGTACCTTTGGCAGTGTGGGCAGGTGCCAAGTCCTGCTGGAAAATGAAATCAGCATCTCCATAAAGCTTGTCAGCAGAAGAAATCATGAAGTGCTCTAAAATTTCCTGGTAGATGGCTGCGTTGACTGTGGACTTCAGAAAACACAGTGGACCAACACCAGCAGATGACATGGCAGCCCAAATCATCACTGACTGTGGAAACTTCACACTGGACTTCAAGCAACATGGATTCTGTGCCTCTCCACTCTTCCTCCAGACTCCGGGACCTTGATTTCCAAATGAAATGCAAAATTTACTTTCATCTGAAAAGAGGACTTTGGACCACTGAGCAACAGTCCAGTTCTTTTTCTCCACAGCCCAGGTAAGATGCTTCTGACGCTGGTTCAGAAGTGGCTTGGTAGCCCTTTTCCTGAAGACGTCTGAGCATGGTGACTCTTGATGCACTGACTCCAGCTTCAGTCCACTCCTTGTGAAGCTCTCCCAAGTGTTTGAATCAGCTTTGCTTGACTGTATTCTCAAGCTTGCAGTCATCCTTGTTGCTTGTGCACCTTTTCCTACCCAGATTCTTCCTTCCAGTCAACTTTGCATTCAATATGCTTTGATACAGCACTCTGTAAACAGACACATCTTTCAGTAATGACCTTCTGTGACTTACCCTCTTTGTGGAGGGCATCAATGTTCATCTTCTGGATCATTGCCAACTCAGCAGTCTTCTCCATTATTGTGGTTTCAAAGAACAAGAGATACCCGGAATTGGATGGTCATTAATTGAAACTCAAATGTAAATATTCTAATATTTTGAGGTACTGACTTTTGACTTTCATGAGCTGTAAGCTCTAATCATCAAAATTAAAACAAAAAATTTTTGAATTTTTTTACTTTACATGCAATGAATCTGAAATATAGGAAAGTTTCACTTTTTGAAATAACTTACAAGAAAAAATAACTTTTTCATGACATTCTAATTTATTGAGATGCACCTGTATATATATATATATATATATAACATGTATACCTCATATATACATATATAAATATACATATACATATATAAATATACATATAAACATATGTATACACATACATATACATATACTGTATATATACACACACACACACACATACACACACACACACACATACACACACACACACACACACACACACACACACACACACACACAATGTATAGTAGAATCTGATCTCAACACAACAGTAAATGAGCAAGTATCTCCTTCATTGTTCTTGCTGATTAGGAGGTAACAGTCTTTGATGGTCTGTTTGGTGCTCTGCAGCCCCTCCAAATGGCATAAGGGATTCCACGTGATCTAATATGGTCTCCTACACTCAGGGCCGTCCCTGGCTGACGCGGGGCCCGGTGCGAGGGTATGGTGTGGGGCCCCCCTTGGTCCGTTTGCGATCGTGCCCGGGATGGGTGGGGGTGGGGGGGGGGTTATTCCGTTCGCCGCGGGGCCCGGTGCGACCGCACCAGTTGCACCGCCCAAAGGACGGCCCTGCCTACACTCATCCTAATTGCATCTCCATGACAACAAACAGCTACAAAGTCACTGCCCAGCTAGCAGCTGAGCAGGCTTTAACACGAGGCGGCTTTAAAAATCAGTTTCGCACTAGCAGCAGTTCAACAACCCCCGAAGGTGTCTCACGCAGTGTTCTTGTGTTAAACTCAACACAAGTTTTCCATGCTGAACAGTTCAGAAGAGCAAAGGTGCAAAACAGTTTTTATAGACCTATGCAGATTATTCTTTTAAACAAGCCTACTAAAGCTATTTTAACCTTCAAGGGTGTTGGAGGTTGATTTGATATGACCACCATAATCGGACTTAGGTGAGACCCTATCCTCATCATTTTTCTCCATTACAGAAGGCAAGAAAAGAGCTGAATTGATCAGATCGTCTGCAGCACTACAGAAGTTGCTGAGGCAGCACTGAGGTTCAAAGCTGATCCCACATCCCAAATAAAAAAAGTTTATTGTATATGCTACAGCCTTAATGCAGGCTGTTTACCATAGCCCTAGGGTGTATGTATGCAATATTTTGAGGTGAGATGGAACTTATATGGTCGAATATGTGAGAAATAGACCAGGGAGTTTCAAAATAATGATGCCAAGGACCCTTAAATATCATACAGAAACTCATACAGGTTTGGAACAAGTGGAGGTTGAGCAAATGACAATTTGTCATTGAGTGAATTCTCTTCAAAAGGTTTTAAACAATTTAATAAATTAACACGTTTTAAAGGCCCTAAAACTATTTTACAAAACCCTCCAGTCCCAGACCCCAGTTTGAAAACCCTGAAATAGAGCATGCTAACATGACTCCTTAAATCAAAACCCCAATATACGGGCAAATATATTGCTGTGCAGTCATTATACAAACTCCAGAGAGCTATATTTATTACATATTTGCCCAGCATGAGCTCCAGCTCTCCCATAAATAAATTGTGCCCCCTGAGCTGTAAAGTAAACTGCCCACAAAAATGCAGCATATAGTTTCTTTATCTGGGATGAGGGAACATCTTCTGCAAACTCGGGCACATCCCTTACATACTATATAATGCCCTCGAGGTTTATTGTCAAAATGAACCACTATAAATGTCATCTTCATGAAGCATATGTGAGCAGAGCAGAATGGAGTCGTGCTCTTTCAAAGAGAACCTCACTCTAAGTCAAGCTACATGTCTGACTGCTCATGTGAGGGTTTTCACACAGGAACAGGTATATTTACTCAGCTACCACAGCTCAACAACATCTTACCATCTCAAAAAGCACAAGCACTGTGCTACCAGCCAATTAAAAATATGATTTACTTTAGCAAGTCTTGAATACTTTCAATCAATCAAACAGTGATGCTTTAAATAGTAAATAGGCTTTGACGCTTTATTTATTACAACAAATTGAAGTTTTAACATTTCATATAAACACTTATAAGCCATATATAAAACTTAAATTATTTACACATCAAATATTTTTGGTAATCAATCATAATGTACGGCTGTATAACACTCCCAGGTCAATAACAGCTCTTTATTTGCTTGCTTTATATGCACCCTCCACCACAGGACATGTTTTTTCACCCCATTGAAATGTACTATTCTGTAACAAATGCTTAAACTAAAACTTAAAGCTTAAAATTTCAGATTTACAGTTATGCTATTACAACACAGCCAAAATGACGCACAAAGCTTCACCCTCGGAGCACGACAATTTCAATTCAACATCTGCTCTAGTTCGTCGTAGTCCTCCCATATGTTTTATTTACAATTTGATAATGCTGGCCATACAATGTCCCTCTACGTCTAACAGTGACCAAAAAGCCTACTTAGCTGAACATAAAAATTAATGTTTGCTTCAGAGATGCAATGGAAATATCATGAAACAGAAAAGGTTAAAGCCAAAAGGCATATTTGATCTGACCTTTACATTACATACCTGGCTAATTACTTCCCCTTCTGCATAACTGAGATTTAAAGGTTAGACTTCCACAGCTGCTTGATATTGGGTTTATGAATAGATAAGGAAATGTGTGCAAATGTTTCAAAGGCTCTCGTGTGTTTAACCTGAAATGGCAATCAACAATGCAAAACCATTTCAGACTTCAATTAGGCCAAGAAACCAAGTCTGAGTGAATATGAGAAGGTGCCATCAAGAAGTAAAAAGGCACAAATAGCCATTAAACTAAAAGAGCATGAAGGAAATAGGAGCGTTACTAATGCTAACTTGCGATTAAAAAGACATTCATCAGAATAACCTCTGTCCGAGCAGGTTAATGACATGTCAGTAACACTCATGATGACTCAACTTCACCAGAGCTTTAAAACTTCATCAGATCACAAGACTAAAAGGAATCTCAAGCCGGCTCTGGTTCACACATGTTGGTTTGAGGTGGCATGAGCATCAGCAGAGTGCAGGTGGACGACACGCTAGAAAACCGCTCATGGCGCGAGTGGTTACCGTACCATCCGGGAACCACAGAGGATTCTACCGAGTTGACGCAGCTGGAATCATTGTCAGAACCTGGACAAAGTCCTAGACATAGTCTCTGAAGAACCAAATGGAATTTCCTTCTAAAGCTACGGTTGATCCAGAAGTAGAAGATACAATTGAGGAAGCCATTGGAGGTCGGTAACCACACGGCAATAAACTCGATCCATTCAGGGACACCACTGCCGGAAATCGCTGTGAATAAGGAAAACATGCAGACTTTTATTCTTTCTTCAATATATTAGCATCATGGTAACGGTACTAAATTAGACATTTACAAAACAGCATCTAATTCAGACAGCCTATGTATAAAATAACTAAGTTTAAGGTTAAAGTGGACAATTTCATTATTTACTCAATCTCAAGTCATTTCAAACCTACAGGGGAGTAACTGTAGTTACTACACTTAAAGTCAGCATTAAATGGAAATTCAACCTAACTATTTTATAAATGCATCTTACTAATTTAATTGAGAACAATTCATCCATGCATGCATTTCTTTTTTTTTCAAATTATTTATATAACAAATATAATATTATATAAATAAATAATATATAAATATACTATATAATTTGATTTTAAAAATAATATCTCAAGCTTATGGTGAAACGACAGACTTCTGTCGATGAATGCCAGACTCCTCCAGTCATTAAAAGGATAGTTCTCTTAAAAATAAAAATTCTGTCATAATTTGCACACCCTCATTAAATTCCTAGTCTGTGACTTACTTCTGCCAAGAAAAAAAAAAGATTTTTTGAAGAACGTTGTTAAGCAAAGAGTTTGTTCCCTTGACTTGTATTCTTTATTTGTATTGTCTCGCGTAATCTTAGTCCATACAGTGGAATTCAATGGGAACCGAAACTGGATACCAACATTCTTCAAAATATCTTCTTTTGTGTTACTTCTGTGTTATTTCAGTGTTATTTTTGGTAAATTACACATTAGTTTATTTATTTATTTTTAACTATGGTGGTGGTGTTAAATTAACAAGGTACTCAAACTACAACATTTCTCACAAACACACAAAAAAATAAAAAATAACCTGTACATGGCAGATGATCTGTCCATAAATATTATTCAAATGTTAACCAACTGTAAAATCAACTGCTGAATTGTATTGCTTAACCGTCTCAGGTAACAGGTTCCAGGATGATGTCTGCATCAGGAAATAGAATATTTAAAAAAAAAAAATACTTCAGTTCAGTCCAATTTAAATTTAAAGGTTTTTTGTTTTTTTTATAACTTGGGAGTAGGTTTTTGGCTACACTTATTTTTTTCAGTAAAATCTCTGCATACAGTATGTTACTAATTACAATCGTGTATTTGTTTTACACTGCAGTTATTTAGCAAAATGCTCAAGCTGCTCTTTTCCACAGAACCAAAGTAGACAGTAAACAAGGACTGTCAAGCTCCAAAAAGCACAAACAAGTGCCATAAAAGTGGCCAGTTTAAATGCCATGTAGGAGGGCTTCAGTCTCCTTGTCTTGTCTTTCATCTCAGCTCCCCTAAATCTCTGTGATTATCTCTTCATGTTTGCTGAAAACAGCAGTTGCAGTAAGCTATCCGAGGTCACTGTACTCTGAGTCCTTACCTTATTGGTTGTAAGAAAGTTAACAACATATTATATTTCCCTCTCTCCAGCCACATAGGCCTAGGCGCCATAACCACAGACTGCCCTACATGTAGATGTATAGACAGGCACTCTGTGTGAAAGCTATGCTTTTCAGTGAGATTACAAAAAAGTAATAAATAAAGCGATGGTAACACTTTACAATACGATTCATGTAAACATTAGTTATTATGAACTAACAATGAAGAATAATTTTAAAGCATGCATTAACCTTAATTTTGTATACTAATGTGTTATTAAAAATGGATCTGTGCCTACTGTATTCATATTTAAATGGACCTCAACTAACATCAACTATTATGAACAGTTGCATTTTTATTAACCAATTAAAAATTAATAAAAACATATTCCTCCAGTCCTTGTTAGTTAACCTGTAAAGTTTGGGACCTAAAGTATTACCAGAGCAACTAAATACCAAATACACTAATGCAAAATATTAGGGCTGTCAAAAGTTTAAAATAATGGCAATCATTTATTTATTTATCTTTCAAGCTCCTCAACACATTTTCCATGAAAAACTGTCCACAATATACACTGTAAAAAAAAAAAAAAAAAAAAAAAAAAAAAGTTGGGCTACCTTCAAATTTTAAGTCAACCAGCTAAAGCAGATTTTTGAGTTTTCTCAACTTATTTTTCAGGAAATTTCTCAACTTTTTGTTGTATAAACTTAAAACAAGATGTTGAGAAAACTCAAAAATCTGCTTTAGCTGGTTGCCTTAATTTTAAAGGTAGCCCAACTTTTTTTTTTACAGTGTAGTTCACATACATTTTGCTTAATTAAATATTTTTTAAATTTCAAATATTCATTTCAACCTTCATATACCAAAATATATTTTAAAATGTATTTCAGGAGCAAGAAATAACTAAATTTAGAAATTTCTTGACTTGAAATATATGGATATTTATATTTTTTAAATATATACACTAGCAGTCAGTTTTTGAACGGTAAGATTTTTGATGTTTTTTTTTTAAAGAAGTCTCTTCTGCTCAAGCCTGCATTTATTTGATCCAAAGTACAGCAAAAACAGTAACGTTCTGAAATATTTTTACCATTTAAAATAACCGTTTTCTATTTGAACATTTTAAAATATAATTTAGTCATGTGATTTCAAAGCTGAATTTTTAGCATCATTACTCCAGTCTTCAGTGTCACATGATCTTCAGAAATCAACCTAGTTTTCTGATTTGCTGCTAAAAAACAACAACAAAAAAGATTTGTTGAAAAAAGCCGAGTAGAATTTTTCCAGGTTTCTTTGATGATAGAAAGTTCAGAAAAACAGCATGTATCTGAAATCGAAATCTTTTGTAACACTATAAATGTCTTTTATCATCACTTTTGATCAATTTAAAGCATCCTTGCTAAATAAAAGAATTAATTTCTATAATTTACTTCCCCAAAAATAATAAAATTATACTGACTCCAATCTTTTGAATGGTATAGCGTATAATGTTACAAAAGCTTTTTTATTTCAGATAAATGCTGATCTTTGTATTCATCAAACAATCCTGAAAAAAAATTACTCAACTGTTTTAAATATTGATTATCATAATAATAATATAAATGTTTCTTACACAGCAAATGAGCATATTAGAATGATTTCTGAAGGATCATGTGACACAGAGTAATGATGCTGAAAATTCAGCTTTGATCACAGGAATAAATTACATTTTAAATTATATTCAAATCGAAAGCAGTTGTTTTACATAGAAAAAAAAGCTGCTTTTGTTGTATTTTGAATCAAATAAATGCAGGCTTGGTGAGCAGAAGAGAATTAAAAAAAAAAAAAAAACTTTTGACTGATAGTGTATTTTCGAAAATATATTTATATTTAAATATTTCACCAAATGGTTTAGAACAACGCCAGGATGAATAGACATGATAGGCTATTACTCATGATCTCACCATTGTACAGCATCATGACCATGCAGGGCGTCCAGCAGGTGTAGTAAACGGTCATGACTGGTACTAAGACGCGCAAGGCGACTTTAGGCCTGTATCCTCCACCCCAGCTGTGTCTTCTCAGCTTTAGTCTCTGTCTCTTCGCGGCTATCCACAGTCTGAGGTTACAGAAGGTCATGATGGCCGAGCACGGGAAGAAGATGAAGCACGTCAGAGACAGAGAGTAAGACACATTGCTGGAGTACAGCGGGTTGCACACGAGCGAGGCTCTGGAGAAGTGCACTTCAATGATGCCCGCCGGGAACGAGATGGGAACGAGGAGAACGGGAGGGAAAACCCACGCGAACGCGATCACAAGCAGCGTTCTTCTCCTGGTCAGCACGCTGGAGTACTTCAGAGGGTAAATCACTGCTATGTATCTTTCCAGACTTATGGTTGCAAGGCTGTACATGCAGGTGGAATAAATAGTCGCGTTGAAAAATGCCACGAGGTGACAGAAGGGGTCCGGGCCCCCGTTATATTCTTTCATGAAACTCACGCACAAATTGAGCGGCATGATAAGCAGCCCAAACGCCGAGTCCGCTCCCGTTAACGATAAAAGAAAGTACCGAGAGTTTTTCGACCACCCCGATACCGCTGAAGCTATGACCATCACCACAGCGATGTTTCCCAAAGTTATCATCACTCCCAAAACCGATATAATCCCGATTTTAATGGGGCGGTGAGCCTCCAGTGTCCTCTGTAGATCCGTGACATTCAAGTCCACATCTGTTGACGGAATGGAAAGGTTGTTTAAGCTGGACATCATGGCGCATTTCCATCAGTGACCCAGGGCTATTTTGAAAAATCCTTATTTTTCAAACGTTACAAATAGTTTTGACAAAGATCAACTGTATGCAAACAGAATCCACATGGCAGAGCTCCAGGAAAGATGAACACCTGTGGCAAATCAAGCTCGGTCACGTGATGCGCCCTGTTGAATGGCCTTAATTGTCACATGGTTACAGGTGGCCCGTTTTTGAACAGCCCAGCCATGCTTTTGGAGGACACATAGGAGAATGGCGCTAATAAACCTACTTGTTTTATTTTGAATAATTGACTAATGGAATATTTCTCTTGAGTTATTTGGAATCATGTGTTGCATTGTAGAAGTCACAACAAAATGTAGCTCTCCAGTGATGAAAGGTGATGGTCACACAGCAGGAAAAAAACAGTATAAACTTAACCCTATAGGAAAGCCTTTCTAAGGCCTTAAAATGATCAAGATCAAAACTTTACTGAGAAATTGTACACAATCTTCTCAATGCCATCTGTCATCTGATTGATAGTTTAACTTTTTAAGTAAGTCAAAACAATTCAACATAATTGTTAGTAATATTTCAAAACAAACACTTACTGGACTAAATCAACTTGCCATGCATCATTTTTTTAAAAACGTCATGTTAAAGTATCAAATATGTATCCATCAGGCTTTTGAGGAACAGAGTAGTTTTACTGTTGTAAAGATCACGTTGATTTACATTACAAGCTATCATAATTTCATCTTACTTTTTGGCCATATAAATATCAGCAGCTGCACCAAATGGCATATCTTTTGGTCAGTTCGTTCAGCTTCTGAATAAAATTGAGGCGTTTATTTATTTTTCTCCTTGAGTATGTGATCCATGTTTTCACTATATCATAGGCCTACTATATGGGCCATAAAATAGACTGATGTCACATTTTTATTTATCCATTTTAAAAAAATGAGTATTATTTCATATATCATGGTTCATTAAACTACAAAACCTTTCTTAATCCAAAAACTATTTAATGATGTCTTTATTTATAATGTCAAGTGGTCTTATAAGGAACAACTGCAGTGTTCCTAAGAACATATTGCACATTGTATAAAAAGCATTAACTGAAATATTTTTGCTCAGAACACTGTTTTAATTAAACCATTTACATTATTTTGATTGAGTAGACAGATTGGGCATACTGAGAAGAAACATTACTACACTACATGGGACTACAGTTATTCAGTACTCATGTTGATTACATTTTTAACATTCTGTTATTTAAGTCAAAGGGACATTTTCAAACTTTCATTTTTAGATTTCTTAAAGTAAACAAACACTTAAAGGTATAGTTCACCTCAAAAAATGAAAATTCTATCATCATTTACTTACCCTTGTTCCAAAATTGCTCCAAACCTGTATGAGTTTCTTTGTTCTGTTGAACACAAAAGATCTTGGTAACCAAACAGTTGCTAGCCATTGACTTCCATAGTATTTTTTTTCCCATACTATAGAAGTCAGTGTCTACCAGCAACTGTTTGGTTACCAACAATCTTCAAAATATATTATTTTGTGTTCAGCAGAAGAAAGAAACTCATATAGGTTTGGAACAACTTCAGGGAGAGTAAATAATGACAGAATTAAAATTTTGGGGAAAACTATCCCTTTAAAGTTGAAATTAGATACAAAAGTTTGAATGAAGTCTATAAAGTTTGGGCTAAATTAATTGACAGTGAACGTCATTATATGCAGTGAAATGTTAGATAACACACTCTATGCAAACACGGTCAACATGGACAAATGCATAGATAATAAACAGTTTCCAGTTGTTTTTACACTGATGAGCAGAATTACTGTGTGACTTGACAGCAAAGCATTTAGCTGGCTGATTCCCTGACAGCTATCCCTGCAAGTTAATTATTAGAGAAGTAAAGAAGTGTTATTTATGTTCTAAAGTTTAGTTGTGCTGCAGCTATATGATCTGCTGTAAATACAGTCACTGTCAAAAACACAAGTATCCAAAACGTGCTGCTAATGTCAATTACTTTCTATTGAAGCATGATATGATCATGTAGCTAATAACAGCAGCAAGATTGCTTTAGGTGTTTTGTTTCAGCCTGCTGAGATATTTCTCTCATAGTCCAACTCCCCATTGACCTGATGTGTTAATTCAGAGCCGAAACATTAAAATGCATTTTTTGTCCTGTAGATAGGTAGTTTTAGATTGTTGGGAAGCCTTGCATGCAAATCAAGAATCATTCAATTTGTCTAATTATGCACACAACCCAAACATGTGCAAGAGGTGCTTGTGAATATTTCAATCATCTTTTGATTGAGAAAAGAGGCTCTTGATTTATCAGAGGAATATATTAGTTCGGAATCTTGTTTTTATTCTCTTTAATAACATCACAAAACCTCCCAGCTGTCATTTGCAGCATGACTGTAGTAGTTAGTACCACCAAATGACGTGAGTGAGCATGAAGCTTTGATTGAAGCTGAGTGGGAAGTGAAAGGGGAATTTGATTCAAGATTAAAGTCGTGCCGTGTATGTACAGGCTCATGTACGTCACCTCAGACGTTTGCTCATCTGACATTCTATTGTTGATTCAAGGGAAAATGAAGCTTTAACGACAGTTCATTTCTTGATCAGCGTGACGGTTATGTCTCACTTTAACTTTAAACACATTCTGGCTTTGGCCTACTTGCAGATTATGCCAGTTTATGATGAAGATTTTTAATAGCTAATCTTTTCATAAATTAATCGCTTAAACCATTAGTCATGCTGAGTTATAAATATACTCATTTGATGTAAAATAACAGTTCAAGTTAAAGCAGGGCAATAACCCACACTAAATGTATAATGTAGATGGCAGTTCCTTTAACTATTTGTCTTTAAATTATATTTTTACTTTTGTATATCACATGGAATTTTGAACTGTATAGCAACAGTGTAGCATGGTTATCAATGTATTTTTTTTAATATATATATAAATTGCAATTAAAGGAATAATTATTAGAGTATGTTATACAAGAAAATACTATTTAACAAAAATTACAATGCCCCCCCGAACAAAAGCAGAAGAATAGGGCACAATGTGTATAATATGAAGGAATTTGTATTTTGAATTTTGCACTGCATTGTGTTATGTTTTACAGTTAACGCAAATGTTTGTAAAGTTAATGGATAATGTCCTTGACTCCTGGCATAGAATTACCAGTACTTTTTTTCTTTGTAATTATTTGTAAAAATTTAACAGCAGTTCTTAGTGAAAATTATTTCAAAGTAAAATATCAGAACTAAAACCATAAAAAAGCATTTTTTTTTTGTTACAAGAAATAAAATAAATGTTAACTGAAATATAAAATATAATACAATAATACTATTATTACAAATAGGCAAAAACATACAACACGCAAAATTAAAATGTAAACGGAAACTATAAAAATGAACTAACTAATTCAAAATATTAATGAAAATATAGTATCTCGATGCTAACACTGATGTGTAGGGAATAACTCTGTGTTTGTGTGCACATGCTGTGCTGAGATAAGGACCAGTGGGCATTGATCGTATTGCTTTTTTGTGTATGTCTCATCTGTAACTTGTGACACAGGGCAGATGCTGCAGAGAGATAGAGCTTTTGTTCATGCAAATGGGGGGAGGAGGCTATGTTATCACAATGTGTGAGGAAGCAGAAAGGCACACACTAGACTGACAGCAGGACTCAGGGTCAGAAACATGCTGACAGATGCTCCCTACTCATTTTAACAGGGGCTGCAGCCCCGCTAGTAACACACGACACTAAAATAATGCAGTAAACATTCATTTAACAACATAGCTGAAAAGAAATAAGAAGAAACATAGTTATTTAAATGAAAAACCATCAAATGTGAGCTGTCACAGAGGATTCTGGAAATGTCAATTAACATTATTTATTTTTTTACAGTAAATTATAAGGTTCTTTCCTCTTCCACAAAACACAATTTACATTTTACTGTAAAATTACATGAAATGTGCCATTAGATCTATTACAGTTTCTCACAGAATTAACAGGTTTTTAATGTTAAAGTTCCAATCATAATTGCTGTGGTAAAATAGCGTATTACTTATATTTAGACTTTATGTGAATAGCATCTACCGTGATTTGCAGTTAGTGTGGTCCTATTTATACACGGTGCAGACAGATACTATCTATAGTTTCTATTTGCTCTCAATATAAATAGCCGCTGCCTTATATTAGACCAGTCTATTTGTGAATATGCAAGCAAAAAACCTGACAGGAAAAATGTAAAGTGTTTGGTCAGTACAGCTTGTGAAAGAACAATATATTCTTTCATTTACAAAACATAAAAATCTGCATCCATTAAACCATGCATGTTTGTGAGTGAATTTGTATGGATATATGTGCTCATATTAGTGATGCTGTTTGTGTTTGCGCTGTGGTTAAGACAGATCCTTGAAATAGCGTGTTTTAACTCTGAGGGAATGATCTGATCCCAGCTGCTCCCCATTTCTGCAAATAGACACCTGTGACCTAAGGGATATTTTTAAACTACATTTCTGATAAGCCCCAGAAGCCACTTTAAGTGATATTATATGATACATTTGTGTCATTTTCTGTTAGGCTACATAATCTTTATAATGTCAGTATCTCTTGTATAATATATGTATATTATATCTTGTATAATAATGCTGTAGCAGTAGGTGGTTATGTCCCAAAGTACTCAAATGCATGAATAAATAAATGAAGAGATAAGAAAGAGTAGATGTTTTTACCTGAAAAGAGCAGAAAGGCAGCAGATGTATGAGGAGGTGGAGTGATATTACCACAACTATGAATATTTACAAATAGAGAAATAATAAAATATCAGCTTATTCACAATGGGAATTTAGCTACAGTAAAACTCAAGGCATTTTAAGTAGTAGAATATGCCCCGAGTCTCAACCTCTTGACTACTTCCACCTCTAAAATCATACAAATAAAATAATATTTTTTTCTCAGTGAGTGAAAAACACTTAAGTGTTGTGTAACCACAGCTTGTCTACAGCATCTGCAGAAACAGTCAAGGCTATTGACTTTCATCAAACGCGCTCTCACTCTTGTTTGTCAGCTTGGAAGCATTGATTTGAACCCCTAACCTTTGCTTTTCACTCTTGTTCCATAAACCGATTCTGAAAACACTTCAGAAAGATCCTGTTTGGTGGCTGATGAAGGGCGGCTAGGCAGACTTCCAATGTCTTAACCTTTCCAGAAACAAAAGGAAGCTGTCCACTGGCATATGCAGTCAGCGGGTGATGCTGGCACTGTGTCAGGGCGAACTAGATCATTATGGAAGCAAAAATAATTTTTAAAAAGTCTTAAATAGGTCATTTACAAGAAAATGTTAGACTTTTGACAGAAAGGCTGCGGGCCCTCTGCATTAAACCTGATTAATCAAATTGTGATTCATTATAAGTTAAGCAAGATGGAAGGAAGCAGTCGACTTCTAAAGCCTGCTGTATTGCATTTGATATGCTAATTCCTAAGGCCTCTAAACTATGATCAAACTTTGCTGAAAACGTGTTGTATAAAATTTATGCCATCTGTCATTCATTTGAAAGTTCATACCAGTAGCCTGTAAAAAGCCTCTTAGTATAATTGTAAACATTCCCCTTCAGATGTGGTATCTTTTTGCTGTGAAATCTTTACTGATTTAAATGATCACAAAGTAAACATAAGAATACATTTTACATTTTTAGTAATATTTCAAGATGAACACTTGCTGGACTGAATTTATTTGTATTTATATTATCTCTAAATCATCACTATATTGCACTGCACTTTAATATAGATTGACAACAACTGATATTCATTTTATGTAAGTAGTCTGTTACACATTATAGATCTCATTGATTTGAATAAAAATAATTGTGACTTTCTCAGTTCTAAAAAAAAAAAAAATACTGCGAGATATAAACTGAGAATTAATATAAACTATATAATTGTGACTTATAAACATAAATTGTGAGACATAAACACAGAATTGGAATAACATAAACTTGCGATTCTAAAAGTCTGAATTACCTTTCTTATTTGTTTATTCCGTGGCAGAAGCAAAAAAAAAAACAAAAAAACCCTCAAAATTCTGAGTTTGTATCTCACAATTTGGAATTATTCTCAGAAATCTGAGTTTATATCTAACCATTCTGAGTTTATTTTACAATTTTGACATTTTTTTTTACTCAGTTGCAAAAAACAAATCCCAAATTGTGAAATATAAACACTGAATTGGTGAGGGAAAAAAATATATAATTGTGAAATAAAAATTGCTGTGTGTGTGTGTGTTAAACAGGGTTACATACCACATTTTCCTGTATCATACTTCCATAAAAGCCTGATGTACGAGGAAAAAATAAATAAATAAAAATAAAGAACATATGCATGGTTGTTTTTAGAGTTTTGTCTAGTGGCTCAGTAAACGATTCTATTTAAAAAAAAAACTACATTAAATATATTTTTTAATTATTTCATATATCAGGCTTTATAGGGGCAAAGGGATAGTTCACCCACACATAAAAATTCTGTCATATTTTACCGTTAAAATGTGTCTATGTTTTTACTGTCAGTGTTGTTTTGGACCCCACTGACTTTTTATTGTACATACAGAAACATTCTTCAGAATATCTTCTTTTGTGTTCTGCCACCTCCTTTCCACAAGAAAGAGTAGAAATTATCTACAAAGTATGTAAAGAGTTAATTATGCATCATGTAAACTTTTCCAAAAGTATGAGATATTTGTGCCAGTAACTTCCCATGCATTCAATTTCAAAGTTCCTTTGAGTGTTTTCCATTTGTTCAAAAGAAAATCATCCCAAAATCTCATCAAGTACTGAATGGCAGAATCAGATAGGAAGCCACAAATCTGCAGCCATTACTATTATCAGATATTCAGAGATAGTTCCATCAGGCGTGGCGGTGCTCCAGTGGTGGGTGAGCAGAACAAAGATGCAAACCGAATAGACAGAATAGATTTAGTATGATCAAGAATGTTTTCACCCAGACTTGATGATCATCACAAAGATAACAGATTATGACACTCCTCGCTTTGATTTATTCTGCTTGTCTTCACCCCAGTGGGTAAATTAAATAGCATTATCATGATATGCCACTGGCAGAGCTACTGTGGATGCGGCAGAATGATTTGCAAACTTTCCTTTGAGACAATTATAGAATATGGCAATCCTTCATTGGCTCTACCACCAATGTAGTCAAGAATGAGTAATTATGCCCCGGCCGAGGGACTGAATGAGAGAGATAGGGCAGGAAATGAAGAGCAGAGCATTATTTTCCAGGCTGATAGTGCATGTTATTGCTATGATAATTGAGAGTAAACATTTCTGTAACACACATTGCCTTGTGCTGATGTGTGATTTGTGCATCCACATCCCCTGATGACGAGACACTGAATGAGACCCGACGGTGCTCGCATACGTACAGACACGAAAAGAGTTGGGGTTCCTCACACTGGCAGAACCTTCTGGAGAACCTCCTTCTGAAGGTGCCTTAAAATATACTGTATATCGACGCTCCTTGAGTATACAATAATATACTTAAGTGCATCAAAGCCTTTCTTTCTGATCAGGTTATTGAAGGAACCCTTGACTTTATAGTTGTTTATAGAAATCATGGGTTCCATTTTGGATTTAGCTCAGAAAATGATGGGGTTTGAAACATTAAACTTTCTGCGCTCCTAAAAATAAATGTTCTTTATTGGCATCTATGGTTTCATTAGGAACATTTTGACATCCATTGAATCTTTCCATTGTTCAAAGGTTCTTTATAGTCGAGAAAAAGTTTCTAAGGTTTTTAATATGTACTTCACACTAATTAAAAATTGATCACTGGAAGGTTCTTTGTTTTAATGTGTTTGGTCATAAATTTGTAGATTTCAGATTACGTGAAAATGTTTTTTGTGTTTGTCATTCAGTTATTTTATGATGAATAGGAACAGAAAGTGCTGTAAAAATGGTGTCCATTAAGAAAAGGAGCATTCTTTCTATTCTAAAATTGAAGAGAATGTTTTAATTGAAAAGCTTAATTGCTGATAAAGTATAATGCACTGCAGTCATCTTAAACACTTTTGGTGAAAGTGAGAATTAGCAGCACTATCTGTTAAATATGCTTTGATTTTTTTTCAGCCCCCAGCCTGGGAATGCAAATGAATGTGAGGGGAGTTATAAAAGAAACTTTTACCTAAGGTTATGATTCACTGGCTAGATACAGGTGCATCTCAATAAATTAGAATGTTTGTTCATTTATTTCAGTAATTCAACTCAAATTGTGAAACTCGTGTATTAAATAAATTCAATGCACACAGACTGAAGTAGTTTAAGTCTTTGGTTCTTTTAATTGTGATGATTTAGGCTCACATTTAACAAAAACCCACCAATTCACCATCTCAACAAATTAGAATACTTCATAAGACCAATAAAAAAACATTTTTAGTGAATTGTTGGCCTTCTGGAAAGTATGTTCGTTTACTGTATATGTACTCAATACTTGGTAGGGGCTCCTTTTGCTTTAATTACTGCCTCAATTCGGCATGGCATGGAGGGGATCAGTTTGTGGCACTGCTGAGGTGGTATAGAAGCCCAGGTTTCTTTGACAGTGGCCTTCAGGTCATCTGCATTTTTTGCTCTCTTGTTTCTCATTTTCCATAGATTCTCTATGGTGTTCAGGTCTGGTGAGTCCATGTGTCATTTAACCAACTTTTGGTGCTTTTGGCAGTGTGGGCAGGTGCCAAGTCCTGCTGGAAAATGAAATCAGCATCTTTAAAAAGCTGGTCAGCAGAAGGAAGCATGAAGTGCTCCAAAATTTCTTGGTAAATGGGTGCAGTGACGTTGGTTTTCAAAAAACACAATGGACCAACACCAGCAGATGACATTGCACCCCAAATCATCACAGACTGTGGAAACTTCACACTGGACTTCATGCAACTTGGGCTATGAGCTTCTCCACCCTTCCTCCAGACTCTAGGACCTTGGTTTCCAAATGAAATACAAAACTTGCTCTCATCTGAAAAGAGGACTTTGGACCACTGGGCAACAGTCCAGTTCTTCTTCTCCTTAGCCCAGGTAAGACGCCTCTGACGTTGTCTGTGGTTCAGGAGTGGCTTAACAAGAGGGATACGACAACTGTAGCCAAATTCCTTGACACGTCTATGTGTGGTGGCACTTGATGCCTTGACCCCAGCCTCAGTCCATTCCTTGTGAAGTTCACCCAAATTCTTGAATCGATTTTGCTTGGCAATCCTCATAAGGCTGCGGTTCTCTCGGTTGGTTGTGCATCTTTTTCTTCCACACTTTTTCCTTCCACTCAACTTTCTGTTAACATGCTTGGATACAGCACTCTGTGAACAGCCAGCTTCTTTGGCAATGAATGTTTGTGGCTTACCCTCCTTGTGAAGGGTGTCAATGATTGTCTTCTGGACAACTGTCAGATCAGCAGTCTTCCCCATGATTGTGTAGCCTAGTGAACCAAACTGAGAGACCATTTTGAAGGCTCAGGAAACCTTTGCAGGTGTTTTGAGTCGATTAGCTGATTGGCATGTCACCATATTCTAATTTGTTGAGATAGTGAATTGGTGGGTTTTTGTTAAATGTGAGCCTAAATCATCACAATTAAAAGAACCAAAGACTTAAACTACTTCAGTCTGTGTGCATTGAATTTATTTAATACACGAGTTTCACAATTTGAGTTGAATTACTGAAATAAATGAACTTTTCCACGACATTCTAATTTATTGAGATGCACCTGTATGTGTCGAAGCAATAGATTTGTCTGTTATTGCATGAAGTTCATTTTAGAAAAGCTAATGCAGATATTAGATTTGAAGGAAAATAGCAGTGTAAAATCTGTAGCTTTGTAACATCTACTCCTGTTATTTCTCATTTTCTGTTTGGTATCTTATAAAGAGCGCCTGCTCCATTGTTAGGTTCTGATTTTTGTTGTTGTTTTTGTTGTTGTTTATAAGTCATTTCTGAGAGTTCTGATTTCTTTTCTCTCTCTTATGTTCTTTGAACTAGCATGACTAGCATGAGAGAAACAAAACTTTTCAAAACTGAATCGCATCACAAAATGATTCATTGTTCACTGTTCACTTGTCACTGGTCAGAATGGTGTCAATGCAATGAAAACTCAGGTCAAACATGCTTAAAAACACCTTTTACCATTTATTTTATTGGAAGTGTAATCTATTAAATGCAATTAACAAATAATCTAATACCATTAAATATGAAGTGTCTGTGTAATATGTGGTATTTTATTTAATTGCAGGGCTTTTTCTGTTTGTTTTATGGAGAGCTGGTTAATCAGGCCAATAAGAGACTATTAATAGAGCTCTACAAATTTATAAAACTGATCATGTAAAAACAGAGATGGGTTCACAGAGATTGTCCCCTAGCGGTCCATTGAATTTGTCAAAATTTTCGAAACAGCTATGATTTGTTGCAATACAGTACGTGCATGAACGTGAATGAATAACTGGTTCAAAGCAAATGATTCCCAAAAGTTTCAAAGCTTCCTGAAGCAGTGTTTCGAAAGCACTTATCACTACTTTGAAATGCCTGGTGTGATGACTTTTGATTTATGCCTGTTGTTTTGAATTCATTTGCCCTTTCAGATGTTGTGTGGCATTTGACCTTGCCTGCTTTTCGTTTTACTCTTTGTGGATTTACTTATTGAATTGCTTGCTGATCTTCTATTAAACTCTATGCACATGGATCGTCACCTTAGGGTTTGTCTAATCTGTTACAAACCTGTAGGCCACTTCACTAAAACCGCTTTAATGCAAGCATCTAAACAAAGTTAGCAAAACAAGCCTAGTGCTGCAGTACACAGGGGAGGAGACCAGAGGCTGTTTTTAATGGATGTCAGTGGAGGAGAGGCTTCACTACGCTGAAAAAAAAACTGCTTTTGTGGGGAACAGCTTGTTATCGACAGCCTATCAGCTATTCTTTAACATTGTTGCCATTAAAGATTAGTCTTGGATTTAGCTATTTTTAGAGTTTATGCTGAAAAAATAAGGCACAAAGAAATTTTTGCTACAGGTAGGATTCAGTTTACAGCACTTCTCATTAATTCCTATAGTATCTGCAAACAGTGTTTGACTGTTGCAAAAATGTGACTGGTAATTAAGGCACATGTGATCCAAGTTGATGGTTCTCCATTGGCTGAAGTGCAGAGGTTGGTATCTCAACAATAAGGCCATGGCTGCATGCAAAATCACATATTTCCCTACTATTTAGTAGGCAAAAAAAAACAAAGAAAAAACAGTATGTGAGAAAAGTAGTATATCCAAATTCATAGAACTCTTAAAAGAGTAGGCAAAAAGTACTTACTACATTCTACTACTGACGGTCTTCTGAGGAGATTCTGCATACGATGCACACTTTACTATCCCATGAGGCCACGGGAGAGGATTTGTGAATGGCAGTGAATTGACACAACTGACGCTGGTTGGTCACATGATAATGATACAGTGAATGTAGAACATCTGAATTACATTACAGACATTCATACTATATAGAACATGCTTTTTAATGGTTGAAAGTCATTACTTATTCAAAAGAAGTAACTACTCAGACAGTATGTTTTTTTTAATGCTCCTTCCAAAGATTACTGAATTCAACAAATTTCTTCCCTAGTATAATATTTTATTATTATAATTTTTTTATTTATTTAACTGGGGAATCAACCTACAAATGACTAACTAGTTATCTTTGCATATTAAGTTCAGCAGTTTTGCTAACTTCAACCACATGACCTCTATCCAAAACCCCACCCCCAAAGACAAGTCCATTTTCTATGACTTTTGTGCTATCACAGAGGCTTCATTTCTCCATAAACCTATTTCAGTGATATCTGAAAGACAGATAGCTTACAGCACCTTTAGCCATTTTAAATGCTTTATTTGTGCACATGGAGCAGCAGTATAACTGATGTGATGCCGACTAATGTTTGTCTAATCCAGGGATGGGCAACTTTGATAGTGACGAGGGCCAACATTTTTTCTCCTTTATATCAAGGGGCCAGATTACTAATCCATGTCCACACACCTTTACACCGTCTAACCCAAAAAAAAAATAGTTCTTGCAATTGTACCATAAATAACCACATTTCACAAAGCAGAGCGCCTAACATTGAAAGTTCAGCGGTCAATTATTCAGTGAAATCGTAGCCTTTTTAAGTTTAATCATTTATTAATCTATATAGCAATTCTTGTCTTTCCGTCCCCAAATTTAATGACCGCTAATAATTAGAAGGGAAACTTTGTTGTTCCAAGAGTTTTCATGGCCTTAAATTTAAACAATTAACCTAAAGACTTTTTAAGGACCAATGGTAAACATCTAAGAACATAGTTCAGTGCAAACATTGTCTGTCATGCATTTAGCAAACAAGGTTTTGTTGACTACAGATTTACCTATTAAAATTTGAGGCAAGTGCAGCTCTGGCATCCCTGTTGTTTGTGAGCAGTGGTGTGATGGCGATTTAAATCAAAATACAGATTTCCAAGAGGACAGTCTAAACATATGGGTATCCCCTTGAACTTGGTAAAAAGATAATCTGTTTACCATCTTGACTGGAAAATACTGCTTTCATGGTCAGTTTTTCATTTATTATTTGCTAATGTTAGTGAATGGTTACATTAGCGTCCTACTACGCTGAAATTCACATGGGGAGCGGCTAGAAACTAGCGACCTAACCTGGTTGGAGATAGTATTAACATCATAAACTGAAAGTCAATATTTATTCAGTGACTATCGTAGCCAAATGTTTTAAAATTGATCATCCGAGTCTAATATTATCCATCGGGCCGTACTAATAAGACACCGCGCCGCCAGTTGCCCATCCCTAGTCTAATCAATGAAGCAGAAGGAAGAGTTCAGTCCAACGGTAGATGAAGGATTTGACCAGTGACCGCTGGAAGTTCAGGTTATTAATGGACCCTCTTGTACATGTATGCAAGATGTTTTCATGGCACTACATAACACTTTTAATAATAACTTGATTTTTATTTTGAACTTCAAAAGAGCCCATCTTCAGGTCTCTATGATGCACAGGCCCCTAGATATGGCTTGTCTAAAGGATTTTTCAGCTTGTTTATGACACAAATAATGCTGGATCAGATATGCAACACATGTTCTGCTCATCGGGCTTAAAATTAAGCAATAGTAAGGTTTTGCCTTGAACAAAACATAGACTTAAAAAATGTAATACACCACCTTACTTTTAACTTTAACATTTGTAACTTGCAAGGTGCAGCTCTGAGGCTATCCTGCTGTTGTTTGCTGTACCGTCTGTTATGCTGCTTGATGTTGCAAACTGGCGATTTGTTATTATATTATTAGATTTATTAGCATATTCCATAAACACTGATTTGTAGCGCAATCGTTTTACCGTTTACTTCATTTGGTATTCTTCCAGTTATTTGAAGCTTGGCTAATGAATTAGATAATCTGTTTACCATCTTGACTGGAAAATAGCTTACTTCTGCATTGCAAAATCAGGTGAATATTATCTTTTAGCCGTTTCAATCATGCATCCATGTTTGCTGAATGGTTAGCTATTAGCGTGCTTTCTAGGGGCTGAAATTAATATGGGGTAAATGGCTAGATTGACCTAGCGTAACTTCTCCTGAGATTGGAGACCTAAGTACTGTAACATCATAAACTGAAAGCAATATTTACGTGACATATTGCAGTAATGTAATTGTGAAATTGATCATCCTGAGTCTAATATGATCCAGTGGGCAAGTACTAAAAGACACCGCGCCGCCAGTTGCCCATCCCTAGTCTAATCAATTTAATCAGAAGGAAGAGTTCACGTCACAACGCTTCCTCTCCTGCCATGCCAGGATATCATAGACCAGTGAGCTGGAAGTTCAGGTCTATTTAAATGGACCCTGAAATGTGAGGCATGTATGCAAATGTTCTCACCACTAGATAACACTTTTAATAATAACTTGATTTTTATCCTGTGAACTGGGCAAAAGCAGCCACATCTTCTAGGTCTCTGATGATGCAACACGTGCCCCTAGATATGGCTTGATCTAATAGGATTTTTCAGGCTCTGTTTTATGACTGCAAATAATGGCTGTGATAAGATATGCACAATGTCTCCTCTAGCTCATCTGGCTTAAAATTAACAGATTTTAGTAGACGCTTGC
>JALXFT010002261.1:0-39999 GCA_023376895.1 Aspiorhynchus laticeps | reverse complement strand
CTTAGATCTAAATCATAACTGGTTAAAAATGTAATCCACCAGCTCTGCTACTTGTTCAGTTGCTGGGAGACATTTGTACAACCTAACGGTTTAACTTGAAGAAGAACTATCCTGCCTAATTGCTTAATGTCACAACGTCTGTTTTGCTGCTTGCACTAATCAAACTGGCATTTGTTCATTATATTATTTTGATTTATTAGCATATTGGATAAACACTGATTTGTAGCTGCAATCGTTTTACCGTTTACGCTTCATTTGGTATTCTTCCAGTTATTTGAGTCGGCTAATGAGATTAGAACAGCTCATTTGCACATTCTCATTAAATAGCTTGTCTTCTGCATTGCAAAATAAGGTAGCATATTATGTTTTAGCCGTTTCCAATCATCATCCAGTTTGCTCAATGAGAAGCTATTTTGTGCTAATTCAGGGGCTGAAAATTAATGAGTGTCTCAATGGCAGATTGACCATGTAATTCCCTGAGATTGGAACCTAATAGCATGTATCTCTGTGTTTTCATCAGCATTTGCCGCTGGATGTAATTGTGACAGAGTGATTGGCATTTAGTGCAAGTATACTTGTCATCTTTATCCTATGTAATTATTTTAGATGGCAGACCAACATACATTTACACCTGCTTCCTCTCCTGCCATGCCAGATATCATAGCCAGGAGCCTTTTTCTCTATTTAAAGGCTGAAATTTGTTGTGGCCAGGTGAAACGTTGCTAAGAAACAGTTAATAAGAACAATCCTGTCGATGGTGCGTTGCCTAGGGTGTTCTAATCTCTGAATCCAAACGTGCTGTGGGGATCTATAATGAGGCTCTGTTAGCTGCTTCTAGGCTGTGAGGAATCACTGTGTCTCCTCTAGCTCACTGTAAAACAGATTTTAGAGACGGTAGATCTAATCTCTGGTTATTTTCCACAAGCTCTGCTCTTGTTCAGTTGCTGGGAGACCTTGCAATCAACCTAACGGTTGTAAGAAGAAGAACAATTTGCCTAATTGCTTAATGTCACAACTATGTATTTCCTGCAGCACTAATAAAACTATTTATTCAACATTAACATTTTAAATTTGGACAAACAAATTCAAGCTGCCGTACTAGTACGCTTATTTGTTGAAATTATTTGGTCACTAATCCAGTCATAATAACAGCTCATTTGCATCTCATTAATAGATTGTACTCTGTGAATAACTAGCATATGTCTGTTGTACTTGCCAATCTCTTTTGTTGAGAACGAATGTTAATTAAAAAGTTAATGAGTCGTCTCAATGGCACACAACAATATTACTCGAAAGTGCAAACAAAGCATGCAATCGTGTGTAATCATAAGCCGCTGGAGAAACGGGACAGAGTGATTGGCTAAGGAAATACTTGTCATCTTTATCTATGTATCTGTATTTTGATGGCAGCAGACAATAAGTGGTTACATTTTACATGAAATTAAAAGCAGTGCCATGGCCTGATGGTAATTTAGTTGTGGCCAGGGAGTTGACTAGGACAGTTATAAACATTTTTAACGAGGTGGTATGCTAGGGTGTTCATTTTGAATGGCTGCTAGGTGGTTGCTTCACTGGCCCAATGACCTCATCCCTAGTGTAGGGCCCTATGATTTCCGCGATTTGCAGTAAAACGCGGACGGAATCGCGGAATCCAGTCATAACAACGGAATTTACAGTTTAACGCGGCAATGTCATGGAATTTGTCAAAGTTTGAATTAGAATTGAATGCAGAAAGTAGGCTCATTACTACTTAAATCGAAATCGCGATATGGACTAGTATCTGTAAATATTATAGCCGCAAAAGTCGATTTGAAATATGAGTCACTTCACGTTCTGCGTGTTTCTGTGTGAATGGAGCAGACGCGCGGTAATTTGTTTACATAAGTTACATCAGCGCATGTGGCGCTCGCGGTGATTTCAGCTTCTGCCGTCTCAACGAGGACATAAATACAATGAACAGTATCTCCAAAACTGATCTGAGAGTCACTTCACTAAGCATTTTACCATTAAATCAATGTTGAGTAAAACTAGCGTCATATCGATATACACATCAGAACTTCACGGCAACCCGTACAAAATAAAAGTTCAGTTTAACATTGTGCCAGAAATAGGCTATATTACTATTATTTAGTAGAATGTACTAATACTACTACTACCACTGTTGAAAATATAATCAAACTTAATTTTTTAAAGCAATAATCACAAAATATTATTAATTTTAATGCAGTAAAATCACTATGGAATTCTAAGCGGCAATGCATTATTATTTTTTTCCTCTGTTTTCTCAGTGATCACGACTTAAGTTTTCTCGTGATCAACAATACAAACAGTTGTATATTGTCGTATCACGACTGTCATTTTTTCGTGACTTTAAGACATACGAAAGTTGTTTATCTGGTGAATCACGACTTATTTTTCTCGTGATCACGACATAACGAAAGTTTGTTATTCAGTGATCACGAATTAATTTTTCTCGTGATCACGACAAAACGAGAAGTTGAAATTTTAACTCGTGATTTCGACATTAACGAAAAGTGCCTTATTTTAAACAATATTGTTTGATTCATTAAAAACATATTAGAACCATGAGTCTACTGTTGCTATAGTAACGACTTGACAGGAACATTCTAAAATGCTTAACCTTTATCTTGTCAGCAAATATGTCTAGGCTTCACTAGAAATAACGTATAGGCAAACATTTCTATTTGTGTAATGTAAATGTTTATGACTGGTCTAACAACAACGTTTCATTAACATCCGCAAGCACAGGCGAGCGCATTAGAAAATGCAAATAAGAGCTAGCCTATTCTAAAATCGTAAAATGCTTGATTAAAACTCATTTCAATTTTTTTCGTTATCGTTTGAAATAAAAATATATAATGAATATATTATACATATTTGTTTGTGATTTTTAAATTAGTCAGCTGTGCATATCATGGCGCTTAAGCAGTGGATGCTGTTAATGGTGTTGGAAATGCAGAAATAAACAAATCCAGGCTACAACACTGTATAACATCATTGAACTAAATAACAAATGTTAAATCAATTGCTTATTAATATGCATTTATTATCGATAAAGATAAAAATCACATTACTAGCAACTACGTCGTTGTAGCCTAAATGAGAATACTTGTGATGAGTCCTGCAGCAGTTAATAGGACTTAAGATCGAACACGCATAAAATTCAAGCAAAATTATCATATTATTCAAGCATTTAAAATGTTAAGTCTCCTTAATGTCAGTAATGAACTGCACAAATTTGATTGCGATCTACGAATGAGGTCCATCTGTCCCAAACGCGTACAGTAGTGGATATACAGTATAAACTCCATCGAGTATTTCTAAATTGTCACCTGTTGTGCAGTTGTGCTAACATTAGAGAACAACTTTTGGGAGATTACGAGAAAATTAAGTCGTGATAACGCAAAACAACTTTTGTTATGTCGAGATCACGAGAAAAATAAGTCGTATCCGAAAAAGAGAATGTGAAAAAACACTAATAATGCATGGCCCTTAGAATCCGTAAAATCCCCTTTATTTGCCAAAAATTTCAATGTTTAATTTTCATTAATTAAGACATATTAGAGTTAAATCAATGTTTTATGCCTTCATCTGATAACCAGTAAAATTTTGATAATACAAACACAGAATTTCTGTAGGGGGGGGGGGGGGGGGGGCAAACATTATCATAAGGCTACTGTAAGAATAATTAGACATGCTAAAACACCGATATTTGGTAACAATAAAACATAAGGTGAGAATAAAATAAAATATTTAATACGGAACCCTAAACATGTCATTTTTGTTACACTTTTAAGAAATCTAATGTTAAATTGTACAAGTTTCATGATTTTAATTAATTAGACATACTTTTGATTAATACAATTTAAGTTTGGCCATTTAAAAAGGAGCCCAGAAAAATTTAAATGGAAATTAACGGAATCCAGAAAAATGTAAAACGGAAAAAAACATAATTTGAGAAAAACAAGTAAAACGGAATTTGGGAAAAAATAAACGGTATTGTAATCAGGGCCCTACTAGTCATGGACATGGCTTCCTCATGTGATGTAAGTTTATGGGACTTTTTAGCCCGTTTCATCATCCGCTGGCGTGAAAATCATACAGCCAATTAAAATAAGTCTCCTTAAGAAGCTGCACAATTTGAGGTGGCTATCTTTCATGTCCATTACACAAACGGTTAATGAACATATTACGGCAGTTTGGATTCGGAAATGAAACTTCCCAATTGAGTGGCGCTAAAGGTTGATGCTCTAATGCGCTTGCATTGTGTACATTAACACACCACCTACACTTAACTCTGCACTAAACCTAACAGATAGTGTTAACAAAAGCAAATGTGAGAAAAACACATTTTCTGGCAGCAACGTAGCTTCTAGAGCTCATTGTGGAATCCTTGCCTGACGTCAAACGGTTTTACTGGACTTAGAGTCGATGACACTGCAGGTGAACTCAGGTAAGGAGAGAAAACTAATAGTTATCTCCTTACTTACAGCTGATTGATTACATTGATAATTGCAAACATTTTTGTATTACGAATTTACTAAACCTGTTCAGGTTTAGCTATGCAAATGAGTCATTCATTTAATGAAATATGCGCCTATTTGTAGTTAATTGTCTAATACAAGAATCTAAACACTGGATGTTGTCAGTATTCAAAATTCTTGTTTAATTTTTGCACCTGTTAGAGTCAAAAGATTTTACTGAGGGAATTTTTGTATCCTCATTATTATCACTCATAATCAGAAATATGCTTGAAAATGCTTGGAAAGGACAGTAATTATAGATTGGAAACAGTCTTTATGAAATATGTATTGTAATCAGGCGCGATACTGGCACATTGGGAGATGTATTGCATAGAAAGTGGCCTGGCGAGCAAGATTTGGCAAACAGCAACACTGTGTTTTTATTTTTTATTTTTATTTTTTTGCCTTCCCAATGTGCCAATAGTGATCACTTCAGTATTAGTGACATTCCCTAATCAATCGATAATAAATTATAAATCGGTTAGTCTTGACTGGCAGCGCGTGCTTACGAATCTGTTCCTTGCCTCCGTCAAACGGTATTTGTACAGAGTCGATGCGTTTGACTCAAGGATCTTGGAGAGGTTCATTTTAACGGCCAGAAGATAACAGTTAAATGTGCAAACGAAATTGCTAACCTGTTCAGGTGGTTCAAGTTTGCAATCAAGGTGATACGCTACTGTAGTTTTGTCTTTATTAACCTAGTTGAGTATAAACTGCTAGCACCTGTTAGGCTGTCAGTAGCACCCCATTATTATCATCAGTCAGAATACTGTGCTAAAGTGACAGTATTATAGATTGGAGAAGTTACATGAATAAATTTAGCAGGCAGATATTCACATGGATTTATTGCATAGAAAGGGAGGGAGTTAGAGCAAAGAGCAACACTTTAATTATCAGTCCACGCCCCAACTAAAGACAATAGACCTGTGTTCAGTATGTAGGATTTTCAATGTACATAATTTTAGGCTAATTTAGGCACTTGTCCAATTTTTTTTTAAGATATTTGTATGAATTATAGGTTTGTTAAATCTTGGGTATGGCCTAAGTCATGTGTGTAGAGAATAACATTCCCGTGCAAACAAATTGCAATGAGGTGGTTGTTTTGCAACAAGGTCCGAACACAGTTCTGTTAATAACAATAGACCTGCTGGTGAAGAAGTGACAGGTACAAGATAGATAAAGGAGTGACTAGAGATATTGGAGAAACACTTAAGAAGTGTATTTGGAATGTTTTCTTTAGGTGCTAGTCTGAAAAGAGACACCTTTAATTAATTTTCCAAAAAGCCCCAAATCTCAAGACTTAGACCTTTTTATGTGATGGTCATACAAATAGGCTAATAGGGTTGTCCATGTTTGCCTAGCATTTGTTGCCTCCCCTGTATGGGATGGCCTGGATGAGTGCTGCAGATTTCCCTGGTCCTGAAATGCTGTGTCCCAGTCTCCCTGATTAGTAATTTAAGCATACATATTGACAGCTAATTATGATGAAGTGCTAGAAAAGAAACACTTAACAGTGTCTTTTGGATGTTTTCAAATTATCCTCTAGTCTGACAAAACACTTTGCATAAACCAAAAAGCCAAAATCTCAAACTGTGCACAGGTATCATGAAAGAATACAGTGTTTATTACTTGATAAGTGCCTGCCCTTAATACCTGAGGGCTGCAACCCTGGTCCAATGCTGTGTCAGTTTACTACATTAGGAACAAATGCCTCATACATAGTATCGTCGAGCTAATTATCGTGATGCAGATGTCAAAATGTATTAGTTTACAAATTATTCACTACAGTAGGATCGGTGCATAACAACAAAGATATTGCAAGGATATCACGAAGATAAGTCTTTAAAATCATTGATAAACGGCCCCATATAATCATAATTGTGCTTTGATAAAGGAACAAATGTACATGTGTCGTCGAGCTCGGGCCCGTCTCGTGGCGGGCTGAGGATTCCACTGATCCGTCCCCCTCAGTGGCGATAGCACAGTCAGAGCCTGAGGCTGAGTTGGTAGCCATGCTTTCCCAAGCAGTCAAGAGCATTGGAGTGGAGGTGACTGCTCCACCTTTCTGCCAAACGCTTGAGGCTAGACGATTTGTGTCTGGGTTCTGGGCGTGACTCTCAGCCATGTTCCATCCCAGTGACCTTCTTCCCGGAGGTACATGAGGAGCTCACTAAAGTGTAAAAGGCACCGTATACTACCAGGTCACGCTTGAGCTTTTCACTCCTCACTATCTCCAATAGCGGGGCAGCCAGGTGGTATGTGGACATTCCCCACGTGGAGTGTGCAGTTGAGGTGAATTTCCCCCTGTGGGCCTCTTTGCACAGACTCTGCAAAATTAGGGAGGACGAGGAGCAGGTCTTGCTAATTCTCCTCGCGACTGCCCCTCCCTGGAGAATTCCCCTGAGGAAGGACCTTTTTTCTCAGGGACAGGGTACAATTTGGCCCCCCTGTCCAGATCTTTGGAACCTCCATGTGTGGCTTCTGGATGGAACGTGGCAGACTTAAGAGGTCTATCACAGGCTGTGATAGACACTATCACTCAAGCTAGAGCCCCCTCTATGAGGCAGACTTATGCTTTGAAGTGGAATCTGTTTGTTGATTGGTGTTCTTCTCACAGAGAAGATCCCCTGAGATGACGATTGGGATTGTGCTTTCTGTCTTGCAAGAAAAGTTGGAGTGGAGGCTGTCCCCTACCACTTTGAAAGTGTAGGGGCCAAGTCTTTGGGGAACGACAACCTAATCATCAGGTTCCCGAGAGGTGCTAGAAGGTTAAACCCTCTAAGACCTCACCTTATCCCCTCTTGTGATCTCTCTGTGGTCCTTGCCGGATTACAGAGTGCTCCCTTTAAAACCGCTCGAGTCAGTTGAGCTTAAGATCGTTCCTGACTGCGCTCACTTCCATAAAGAGGGGTGGGGGATCTGCAGGCATATTCGGTTGATAAAATGTGCCTTGAATTTGGGCCGGCTGATTTTCACGGTATCCTGAGACCCTGACCTGGATATGTGCCCAGAGTTCCCAGCACTCTTTTTTGGGGTCAGGTGGTGAACTTGCAAACGCTTGCCAGGCAGATCCAGCACTTGTATTGCTGTGTCCTGTTCGTGCTTTGTGCATTTACGTGGAACACACTCAGAGCTTTAGTTGTGAGCTGGGCATTACCTAATACCTTCGCGAGATTTTATAATTTCTGGGTTGAACCAGTTTCTTCCTGTATGTTGGGTATGAGTTGGGTGGTAGGGTTGGGCCGATAGACGATGCTGATCGATTGGATGCTGATAGATTTCACGATGGCATCGTGATCCCCCCCATACCCCCCGCAATCCGCTGCATCCCAATACCGTGTTCGGAAAGAAAATGACGTGTACTACGGAACTCCTAAAGAGAATATATATATAGATGGGAGGAAAATATATATTTCAATGCTTTCTCTCATTTTCTATCAGTTATATCATTGGGTAATTATACTGTATAAATGTCATCATCCATCGCAATGTTTCACTGTAGACATCGTCCAATGCCAATTTTGTACATATAGCCCAACCCTACTGGGCGAGAAGAATGGCTCAGTGTCATACTTGCAGCACCATTCTCCTTGACAGGAGATACAATTGCTATATGCTCTGTCAGTAAGTTCTCTGGTTGGCGAACCCTGGTAGAGTACTCCAGCACCCTTCGGAATTAGGCTCAGCAGAGAAGTCTATCTCTAGGCTCAATACTTGTGTTGTATGCCCCTTTGGTCAGCCCTTGTGCTGTGCTAGGTGTCCGTACTGAGATTCCCCTCAGGTAATCCTGTATGTGTTTTTCCACAGTATGGTTCCCATTTTTATAGTGAACCAGTGTCATTTTCTGGACAGTTCCTCTGTCTGTCCCTGCATTGCTAGATGTTCCTCCCCTAATAGGAGAAACTACCGCAGTGGACTTTCCATATGTTGTACTGTTCCTTGGTCAGTCCATATGGCTATCTCCACATGTCACCTCCCCTTGGGTAGGATGTGCCTCTGCTTCCCCAATGTAGATGGTCGCTGTAAAATTAGAGACCAAGAAGGATCAGACTGCGGCCTCACCCAAGTAAGTTAATTTCTCAAATTTCCCATCCTAGGTTATCTGCTTATTGGGGGCATTGGGAAAGTTATGCCTTGTGATTGTACAACCCGAATTTTGAATTAAATGTTTAATTCAATTAATTTTTTAATTTTGAATAAAATGAAAACTAAAAGACTTTCAAATATCAAATAGCCAATATTTTATTCACAATAGAACATAGAGTGCATAACAAATGTTTAAACGGAGACATTTTACACTTTTATCCACTAAATGAGCTCATTTCAAAATTGATGCCTGCTACAGGTCTCAAAAAAGTTGGCACGGGGGCAACAAAGGGCTGAAAAAGCAAGACATTTTGAAAAGATTCAGCTGGGAGAACATCTAGCAACTAATTAAGTTAATTGACATCAGGTCTGTAACATGATTAGCTGTAAAAGGGATGTCTTAGAGAGGCAGAGTCTCTCAGAAGTAAAGATGGGCAGAGGCTCTCCAATCTTTGAAAGAGTGTGTAAAAAGATTGTGGAATACTTTAAAAACAACGTTCCTCAACATCAAATTGCAAGGCTTTGCAAATCTCATCATCTACAGTGCATAACATCATCAAAAGATTCAGAGAAACTGGAGCAATCTCTGTGTGTAAGGGACAAGGCCGAAGACCTTTGTTGGATGCCCGTGGTCATCAGGCCCTCGGACAACACTGCATCACTCATCGGCATGATTCTGTCATTGACATTACTAAATGGGCCCAAGAATACTTCCAGAAACCATTGTCGGTAAACACAATCCGCCGTGCCATCTGCAGATGCCAACTAAAGCTCTATCATGCAAAAAGGAAGCCATATGTGAACATGGTTCAAGGCTCATTTAAAATGGACTGTTTCAAAGTGCAAAAGTGTTCTATGGTCAGACGAGTCCAAATTTGACATTCTTGTTGGAAATCACGGACGCCGTGTCCTCCGGGCTATAGAGGAGGGAGACCTTCCAGCATGTTATCAGCTTTCAGTTCAAAAGCCAGCATCTCTGATGGTATGGGGGTGCATAAGTGCATACGGTATGAGCAGCTTGCATGTTTTGGAAGGCACTATGAATGCTGAAAGGTATATAAAGATTTTAGTGCAACATATGCTCCCCTCCAGACGAAGTCTATTTCAGGGAAGGCCTTGTATATTTCAGCAGGACAATACAAAACCACATACTGCAGCTATTACAACAGCATGGCTTCGTAGTAGAAGAGTCCAGGTGCTGAATTGGCCTGCCTGCAGTCCAGATCTTTTACCTATAGAGTACATTTGGCGCATCATTAAACAAAAAATACATCAAAGATGACCACAAACTCTTCAGCAGCTGGAAACCTATATCAGGCAAGAATGGGACCAAATTCCAACACCAAAACTCCAGAAACTCATGACCTTGATGCCCAGACATTTTCAAACTGTTTTGAAAAGAAGAGGAGATGCTACACCATGGTAAACATGCCCCCGTCACAACTTTTGAGACCTGAAGCAGGCATCAAAATTTGAAATTAGCTCATTTTGTGCATAAAAGTGTAAATTTTCTCAGTTTAAACATTTATTATGTTATCTATGTTCTATTGTGAATAAAATATTGGCTCATGTGATTTTATATTCTTTTAGTTTTCATTTTATTCAAATTTAAAAAACGTCCCAACATTTCCGGAATTCGGGTTGTATCTGTCTTGGCATGCTCCCTTGCCAGCACCTGCATCGCTAATACTCGTAACACAATTCATGGTCGTGGCACTTTCCATAGGGACCCCATAACATCAGTGTCGATGTAACGTTGAACGTGACTGACTGAAAGGGAATGTCTCGGTTATGTATGTAACCCTCGATCCTTGAAGGGGGAACATCCCTCGTGCCACAACCTTGAACTACTGCTGACTTGCCAGGACACGTTCTTGGCTCCTCAGCACAAATATGAATGAGTGAATGCATCTTATTTACTTGTATGCTCGGGGAGTGGCTTGGCATGCAAATTCCAGTCGCCGGTTCACTCAGAGGTGATTTGACTCCCAAGCGAGAGCCCATAATGTCAGTGTTGACGTAACGTCTCCATTTCGTCCTTCAGGGAACAAGGGTTACATATGTAACTGAGACAATATAGGTACAGTCAGGGGCGGACTGGGGCCAAAAAGTGGCCCTGGACTTTTTGGCACAGAGCGGCCCACCAAATCCGGTCCGCAACACACCATAAATGAGTGGCATACTTCTTTACATTATAATTTCTCTTTTCTGTTGTATATGGCAAATAGTAAATCATTTTAAAGATTTTTTTACGAGGGACAGTTTAATATCACTAAAGTTAAATACATATAATCAGTCCATATGTCACAATACTCTGGTATCGTCTAGAAGACGTGAATAGTGCAGAATGCGGACTGTTTTTATGGCTCTTTCTATTGGTCATCATATACAGTATTTGTCGTTTTGCAGGAGCTTGACATCTATCATTTTAAGGAATAGAGCTCCAATTGTAGAAAAGAGTACAAATTATTTTGATGAAAAATACAGTAAACAGTACTGTGAAATATATAATGTTACAATTTAAAATAGCTGTCTTCTATGTGAATATATAGTCTTCAGTGTCGCATGATCTTTAGAAATCATTCCAATATGCTGATTTGCTGCTCAAGAAACATTTCTGATAATTATCAAGGTTGAAAACTGTTGTGCTGCTTCATATTTTTGTGGACAATCTGATACCATTCAGTCTTGGGTAAGATTAAAAAATATAAATTAATATTTTTCTTCAACAATGTTGCATTAAATCAAAGATTATAGAATAAAAAAGGGACTTTGATTAAATTGATTTAAGTGACATTAAAGATATGTACACTTATTACGAAGTACTTATATTTCAAATAAATGCTGTTCTTTAACTGAGAACCATTATACCAATTATAAACCATTATTAATAATTGATCACAAATAATAACTGATCATAATTAAGCAGAGAATTAAGCAGCATTAGAATGATATCTGAAGGGACACTGAAGACTGGAGTAATGATGCTGAAAATTCAGCTTTGATCACAGAAATATATTACATTTTATCCTAAATAGAAAAACCACTATTTTAACTGTAATATTTCATAATGCTATTGTTTTACTGTATTTTTGATCAAATAAATTCAGTTTTCTTTCAAATAAATAAATAAAAAGCCTTAATTATTTAAAACCTTTAACCACCAGTGTGCATGTGAATTAACTCTTATCTCATGTCTGCTGAAAACTGCTATGTTATGTAGCCTACATTGGGACGAATAACGTACATGGCATTATTTTTTATTTTATTTATTTTTTATTGTAAACGGTTGGCAAATATTGCTGAATTGTCTCGTCATGTTTAGCTGCTTACATCTTACCTCAGCTCGCTTTCAAGTCGCGCAGCTCAGTGTCTGTGAAAGGACCCCGCCTTCTACACTTTGATTGGCTATTTCAAACATTTTGACATTGATGAGCGCTTTTGAGCCACTGCACTGGTCCGGAGCAAGCTAGATTAATTAGAATTTTTGAAAGAAGTGGGCCGCGCGGCCCGGGCCATTCGTCTGGGCCGATGGAAGGATATACGTACATTTACTACAATCCATTTTTTATATATTATGCAAAGGGCCGACCCACATTATACAGCAGCCCACCGGGAAAACTCCCAGTGCTCCCGATGGCCAGTCCGCCACTGTGTACAGTCTATATGCAGTTTTACAGAAAGTATAAAAAAGTTACATAGTTTCAATGAACCTAAGTTGAATTTTTACAGCATCATTGTATTTAGTAATCTCTCTCTCTCTCTCTCTCTCTCTCTCTCTCTCTCTCTCTCTCTTCTCTCTCTCTCTTTCTATTTAATAAACCTGAGTTGTAATTTTACAGCATTTTATTAATTCATACCCTGGTTTAGTTCAATCATGGCCACATGTATTAATTTGTTCCTCTCATTTTAATTTCATAAAAATGTGACCACAGTTTACCTAAAACACAGGAACTAATTAATATTATTTGTGGCAAATAATTCTTCATTTGTGGCCATGATATCTTGTGCGGTGCTCTGCAGCATTCTGTACAACTGTAGCTTGTCTTTCACATTCTTCAGCTGCATCACACATCAATAGCATTTTGAAAATAATTGTATTTGACACTGTTTGACTCTGCAACATTACTGAACATGATAGATCTTGAGATGCGAAGTGAGTAGCCCATTCAGTCACACCTCGTACATCTGTGTACTCTGCTCAAAAGCTTCTTGCTGTCAGAGTTGATGCCCCATGTGTATAGTCCTTAAACCTTCTCACCTTTGTTATATTATGATACACTCTTCATACAAAGGTTTAATACCTTCTACCTATCATAAGCATAACTGTGACTCATATTGTTTGTATACTAAAGAAACAGAAGAAAAAGTAACAAAGAATCATATTCACATGTACACCAGAGACACACAGATGAATCAGGAAGCCGCAGTGTACGAGTGGGCGCATAACCCATTTCAGTCCTGTGACTTGGCAAGAGAAATAACAAAATTGCATATTGGAGAGAAAGACCTTGATATTATAGCACATCCATCCCTGATGATTCAATAATGTAATTCAAAGGGTTCATGCTATGTGGAGAATTGTGTTTTTATCGACGCAGGAACACATCCATCATTTCCCTGCTCTGGATGGCCTTTGGTCTGCGTAATGAGCATGCAGGCTTATTTTAGGATCAGTCGAAATAATGCACATTTATGAACACAGGACATGTCATGAGTTCTGTTCGTTTTTCTGTAAGATTGGCAGTTTTAGAGATGCCTCCTTGGGCTGTGCTAATCAGACACTGTCTCTATTCATGGGCTGGGAAGAGGGAAATGATATGGAGAGAACGTTATGTGTCTGTGATAGTGATTATATTGTGATTGGAAGGAAATTAACATGTAATTTGCAGTGTATCCTGTAGTGTATTTGTGTGTTATTTACTTTGAGAATTGGGTGTGTAATAATCATGTTGTTATTATGTATTACTTTCATCTGCACTGGGAGAATCTACATGCTCATAAAGCTGGATCTATTATGATTAAAAAGAGATACAAACAGTACAAAAAGAGATACATATTTTGGCCAGAAGTGATGGTTTAAAGTTAGAACGCTTAAATTATGTTTTTTTTTTTGGAAGAAGCAAGACATTAATTTATGGACTGGAGTAGTGCAGTATGTATTTAAATAAAAACAAAACAAAAGAGGATAAACACCTTGCAGGGGTATGTAAGGAATATACATTTATGCATGTGCATAAACATAAGCAAAACCTATGGAAATATTCATATTCAGCTATCAGTGGTTATAATCAGGTTGTGTTTTTGTCTATTTAAAATGCTCTACTCACCACCCTCAGTATAATCTTGACAAGACTGATCTCCTCTCTATTTCAGTCGAAGGTCATCTAGTGTTTGCTTTCAGATATGCAAAAACATTCGGCATATTTTGTGGACCACATTACAGTTGCCCACTCCTGCAACATTATGCTTAACAACATAAAACAAACAGCTTCTAGTTTTATAGCAAAGCAAAACAGAAGCATGCAAATAATCAGTTTCAAAGGAGTGCTGACTGAAAGATTTCATATTTTCTAGGACTGTATCTTGTAAGTTTAGTCCACAAGTTGAAAAGTAACTTCTTTAATATCATGTCTATGACTCATTCGTAAATTCAAGAATTTATGTTTTTGTGAGTCGGCAGTCAGTCCAGCCCAACTGCTAAACAAAGCACCTTGCCAAACCACACTTACAGAGAGCAAAATGAAACTGGATATAGGACATCAAGACTATTTTTAAGTTGGCACAGTGTTAAACATGCATTTCTTGACCTCTGCTCAGCTTTTTGTGTCATTTCACAGCCAAACTACTGCAGCTTTTTTCTTGTCGGACTACCAGCATCTGCCCTCTGTCTCCTCAAGCACAATATGTGGCCACACGAGTTGCTTTAACCTCTGGACGTTTTCTTTTTATGCCTCTCCTCGGGTCCTGACACTTGCTGCCAGTATTTTCTGGAATTCAGTTCACACTCATCTTACCACACATGTCTTATACCACCCAGAGCAAAGTTTTATTGTTCAGAGGGTGTATATATATGAATATATGGATGGGATATATTAGTCAGGGAAGAATGTGATGGTAAATGTGTGTCTTAAAATCTCTGACTTTAATTGCAGACTTTGGTATCCTGTAAAATCTGAGCATAGTTTGTGACGTGAGAAGCGAAATATGAAAAAGAAATCTGAGAAACAGAATAAACTCCATTTACTCTTAATCTCACTGCTGTCTAAACAATTGAAGATAAAAACTGATTTACTTTCAAACAGGCAGTGCAATATATATATATATATATATATATATATATATATATAATATACTATGTGTATATATATATATATATATATATATATACATGTGTATATATATATATATATATATATATATATATATATATATATACATGTATATATATACTGTATATATTCAGATATACTTGTAAATATATTTACAAAAATATACAAAAAGCCTAAAAATGTATTGCTAAAATAGATGTTACAATATATTTACATAAATATATTTTATAAGTTTAGTTATATATTTATTTATATTAATATCCTTATATATTTTTTTCCATATCAATATATCTATAGTCAGAAATACATTTTGCATTTACCCAAACTCACTCCTAAAGTACATTTTGCAATATCAATTACGTTTAAATGAAATTGTATTTCCAATTTGAAAAAATATATTTTCTTAATCGGTGCTGTTTGCAACATATATTTAGCATATATTTCAAATATGTTTTTTTTCCAAAAAAATCACTGCTTTGAGATGTTACACCAGTATGTCACATCACACAATGTAAAATCAACAATCTATTGTTTTGCACTATATGCATTTTCTTCGAACTGTAGCATTCATTGTGTGAGAAGCAAAGCATCTTATTTAGAAAATTATAATTGATTATTTAAAAAAGTATTTTAAAATGGACTGTGTACATCTATAATGATTCTCTGGCTTATGACTAAGTCTAGTAGATCCATTGGAGTCTTAAAGTCACCCTGAGGAATGAAGAGCCTCTTACTAATCAAGATCAGCGGAGGAGCTTTACGCACAATCAGGCCTTTCTCACGCATGCCTTCAGCTTCACATTCTTCCATCTAAATGAGCCAAGGTGTGGTGTCTGATTGGCAGAGATTAGAGAAAGCAGACAAAGATTCACAGGAGAGTCTAATCTCTGCTGGCATCTGAGTATCCATTCATTGAATCTGAACCCCTGCGTCTCCTTCATCTCCTCCTTCCCAGCAGCACCTCCTGCTCACGCTATGGTGCTCTTGCTGCAAGCCAGTGCCAGTTCTTATGTAGTAATCCAAAGAGATTTTCGTTTCCTTCTGGGTCTGCGACACAGCTGCCATTGTGGTTTTCATGCATATTCACACATTTGAAAGGGAGACATTTGTTGAGAATGCTGATCTCAGGATTACTGTTGTGCCCACATCACTCTGCTCAACCTGTGAAGTGATGAAGTTATATGAGGAAAGAATGGCGTCTGATTAGTATTATGCACATGAAACTGATGCAACTGGATTCATTTTGGGGTAACATCATGCAGAATCTAAAATGCAGTAGAGGTCTTCTTGAGGATCACTTAAAATATGAATAACATTCTGTCAGCATTTACTCACACTCATGACTTTATTTAGTCATTAAAACACAGTGTTTTTTTTTTTGTATATTTATAACATATGGTTAAGCAATAACACATGAGGAAGAGTGCTGTTTTCCTCAATATCAGCATGATTACAAATGTGATATTAATTTTATGCAATTTAAAAACAAGACATTAATATGACTGACATTGTAGACACAGTATTGTATCTGTTTTTTTTTTCTTCTTAACGTTGGGTTCCTTCAGAGGCATTTGTGACTCATTTTAAGGGTCTTTAGTTTCAGAGGTGGCACTGATAGTTTCACTTTAAGTTTTTCACACTCCTTCCCACTCGTGTTACCTACCATATGTTTGTTTAGCTGTGAAAATGGAGCAAAAGACAAGGTATCCAAATGGAGTAAAATATTAATGTGTCATCAAAACAGAAGCAAATAAAAAGGTGACGTAAAATTTGTTACCAGCAAATAAAAATGATTATATTTGATTTCTTTTTAAACTCATCTTATATTTTATACCTTAATAGTGTTTATTGTAGTAAAAACAATAAAATTAAAGATGTATTTGATTTTTTGCATTTGTTTTTGAAAAGTGGAAACAATATTTGTTTTGTTTTTTTAACTGCAGAGGAAGTTTTGAGTTCTGAAACCCACAATATCAGTATTCAGTTTTTTTTTGTGTGCAATATAGTGCAACCCTTACAGATATTAAATATGGTTAATTGTCATAAGGGAATGACCTCTTATGTGTCAAAATATCAAAGAAAATTGGTTTCCTTATGACATGACCCCTCTACACTATACTGTACGAAGACATCATAAACATTAACATCAGGATTTTCTGTAAAGCTGCTCTAAACCTATTTGCATTGTGAAAAGCGCTATACAAATAAATTTGACAACATTTGGAGAAAAGCATGTATCATTAAAGTTTTCTATCTTTCCCATTAATATCGAATCAAATGTGCATACTCTCATATTCAAACCTACACAAAACTGCAAGTGAATGCTAGTGCGAATGAAATTTGAAAGGTATGTGGATCTTAAGAAAACCCGTTTCCTCTCAGAATTTCTCAGAATTGCATGACATAAACTCACAATTGCAATTTATAAAATCAGAATAGTGGGATATACACTTTCACAAACTCGCAATTCTGACTTTTTTTTTTTTGCAAATGTGAGTTTGCATCTCGCAATTCTGACTTTGTTTCTCAGAATTGTGAGATATAAACTCACAGTTGTGAGTTATAAAGTCCAATTTTCAGGGGGAAAAGACTGTTCTCATAATTCCAAGTTTGCATCTCACAATTCTGACTTAATAACTCGCAATTACTTGTTGTAGAGTCAGAATTGTGAGATATAAACTCACAATTCTGAGAAAAAAAGTCTGAATTGTGAGATAACTCAATAGGACCCAATGTACTGTGTTAATATTAAGGAATTTTCAATACTGATTTTTACAGGTGTTTTACCCATATTTTGAATTATGTATGGCATTGTTTTGTGTTTTAGGGTTAAATGAAATGTCTGTGAACTTAACAGGTGATATCCTGGCAGAATATTACCAGTACTTTTTTATAGTTTTCTGTTTTTTTTTGTTGTTGTTTTCTTCTTACAGTGTCTGAATGAACATGGAAAAGCCTATACAGGATTGAAATGACATGAGTGTGCATAAATGATGTATACATTTAAATTTTTAAGTGAACTAGTTCTTTAAAAAGTTAGTTTCTTAGAAGCATATAACAATATGAAGCAGTTTGTCAGAGAAAATAAAGCTGTATACCGGTGTTTATCAGGCTGTCTGTTTTTGTCTTTGATAGCTGTGAATACAATGACAGAGTGTGATGTAACCCAGGTGGAGTCGCATCATTCAGGGGACATTCAGCAGCACTGCTACTGACATGTTTAGCACATCTGAGGGCCCGCTGGCCTTACAGTTCAGTAGACAAACTGACACACACTCACTCACACACCCAGAGGGGCCGTCACACAGCTTCTCTCTCTCTCTCACACACACACACACACATACACACACTTCAGAGCAGAGGGGCTGGCACCCCTGTAGTCCGGTCTTAACCCTTCCAAGCTGCTTGCTGGCAGGGGAAACTGTCTGCCACATTGCCCGAGGAGGTAGAACAGCTCGTTTCCTCACAGCAATTCTGACACTTCCTGGGGACAGGAATTTTTTTTTATAATGTTTTTTAATTTCTGATTATGTAGCAAAGCATGACAGAAGCACTGAAATAAAAAACACTAGCTAGGACTCTGAATTTCTCTAAAAACTTTTCAAGCTTGAAGTACCGTCTTCATGATTTTTGCTCATCCAAAATAACCATAGTTCTTCAAATTATATAAAGTCAGCATAAAATCTATTTTCTAAATGCATGTTAATGATCTTATTGTGAACAGTCCATGCATTTATATTTAAACTGTCCATGCCACATTAATCAAAATAATATCTACCAGTGAAAATGACAGACTTCTTTCTGGTGATGTAAGATTCTGATTATGTAGCAATGCATGTCACAAGCACCAAAATAAAAACACTCTCTTTTGTATAAAAGAGCTGATATTTTTATTGATTTCTAGGACTTTACATTTTTTGTGTTCATTTAGTCTAAAAATTAACATCCATCCTTCTTTTTTCACAAACAAATTCCATCTGAACAATTAAGTACCACTTTCATGATTTTGCACGCCCATAATCAGCATAGTTTTTTAAATTTAAAAACTTGTTTTAAAGTCAGCATGATTTGAAATTTTACCCTATTGCATGTTTTAAATTTCACATATCTTCTAAATGCATGTCATTGATTTTATTGTAAATGATTCATCGATGCATATGTATCTGACACGCCTGTTTTGGGTTTTGTCATGTTCATGTTTTCATGTCTTTTATTTTGTAGTTTGTTTCATGCTGTTTGTTTTAATGCTTCCCTTGCCCTCATGTCTTCATGCTATTGGTTCGCTTGTTCTTTGTGTCACGTTCTGATTGGTTCTCTTGTTCATTGTGTCATGTTCTGATTGGTTGGTTCTTGTCATGTGTCCAGTCATGTTTGCTATAAGTAGCCATGTTGTTGCCTTTGTTCCTCATAGTGTATTGATGTTGTAAACGGCTGTTGGTGAGTCTAGTTTGTCCAAGTCAAGTCAAGTCAAGTCAAGTCAAGTCTCTGATTATGTTTGTATTTTGGATTTCACCTTTGTAAATAAACTGCACTTGGGTTCATCACTACGCTCGCCTTCAGTGGACTCTCGTTACAGAATACACAACCCGCACCATGAACCCAGCAGTATCTCTCCTTCGCCTTCGACAAGGTAACCAGGCCATAGAGGAGTATATTGAGAAATTTTGTGAACTTTGCAACCAAGTGGATTTTAATGATGTGGCCCTTAAGGACCTATTTTGTGTGGGTCTTAATGAACCCATTCGTTTCCTGCTACCTGGAGGGAAAATACACTGGTCTCTGGAGAAATATATTGACCATGCTCTTTTGCTGGCTGGTTCACCGTTTACTGTGGGAGTTGTGGATGAGGAGCCCCGCAACTGTGCTGTACCTGCACCAGAGCATTTTCACATCCCGACCTTCATGTCAGGAGTTGTACACTCCAGAACCAGCTCACGTCATGCCTGATTCCCCGGCCAAGATGGCCGCTACGCCGGAGCATTGCCTTAGGTGTAAATATTTTGCTGTGGTACGGTTCTATGAAAAACTGAAGAGTCAATGTATTCATTAGAGGATTTTGTCCTAAATGTTTTTTTTTCCCACAATCACAGTCATTTTCAGCCTTTATTAAAGATTTAGGAAATATATTGAGTGTTCTTTATCATGTAATAGGCCTCTTTCATACAGATATTGTCAGTTGTGTAAAAGCATCTGAATTGATGTTTCTCATGATCTAAAAGACCGAAACAAGTCGTTTGTCCAAAGTTTTGACAGCTACTGGTCTCATGCCCTTAAATGGCTGTGTAAAATCTGCCCAAAAGCCTATAGGGTTAAATTACTTTAATTTGGTGTTTTTCTCAGCAAACATTAAATTGTTTATTTAATGTTGATTATTAAAGATTCAATTGATTAATTAATCAGCTTATTGTGTAATTAATTCAAGTTTTAAATGATTGACAGCCTTTTAAAAACCCCAAGAGCTAAATTACTTCCTTTGTATCACTAACCAAGGTGGGAAGACAGGTCTTGTTTTAGTCGACCCAGCAGGGTGTCTTCCACATTATTATTAATCCATTCAATCCAATATTCTACACATGGTTAGGAACCTCTCATCAGTTACAGTACACCATACTCGGTTCATAGTCCCTAAATGAGCAGAGAGCAAAATGTATAATTGTAAAATTCCCAGAGGTGGAAAACGTATTCTTTACCCTTGACTGTGCTAACTCACTTTAGCGCTTTCTCTTTCTTCTCACTCACTGTCACAAGTGACAAGAGACCTGACTGGTGTGAGGGTGAGAGTACAGGATTCGATGGCCAGCCTTGATCAGGGTGCTGCTTACTTTGACCTCCTCTCCTTGCTGCTAATTACAGCCATCTGTGGCCGGCTCTCCTGCATGATTGCCCTGGTCCTCCACGGGCATCATCTGCATCACTGCCCAAATTTTCCAAAGAGACACAAAAGAGTCAAAGTGCTCGCCCTGCCCAATTATCCACAGCGTTGACTCTGTGCTTTGTGGTATGAAATGCAAATAGCTTCCACTTTCTGGAGATGTGACATCTCCCATTTTATTTTAAAAAGTAATCTCCAGCCACTTTAGCATTTCAGTCATGTACGGTCTGCTTCCACCACTGGCTGCATAGATTATTGTAAAGCTCTGCCTTATTCCTAATTAAATGAAGGTCGTTGAAAGCACACAATCACACAAATATAAATGCAAACTGATCCTCAGACTATTTTGTTTTTAAGCAGGCCTCTTACTGTACCTTCATTCAAATAGTATGAAACTTTAAACACCTTTGAATTAATGTCAATAATTTTTCCACTGTTTTGGTCCATAATGGAAGGCAGCGGCGTCCGATACAACACTGGAGTTTTATTGTATGATTTTAAAAAAAAAATAACTTTTCAAAATATCTAATTTTAAGAAAGTTATACAGGTTTGAAACAACATGAGGATATATAAATAATTACAGAATTATTTTTGTTTAACTTCCCTTGTGAAAAAGAAGTGTGCTAAATAGCATTGAATGTGGACTTATACTGTGCTTCAAATCTTAAGTATATTTAAACATTATTATTAATAATAAAGTTAATAATACAGTAATAATAAAAGGCCAATTAAATGTACTTAGAGTACACATTTAAATTGACTTGTGCACTCTGTAAAATAATAATAGAAAATTAAACGTTTTACTGTACATTTTAAATAATTATGCTTTAATAATCTTTTGTCCTTCAAAGAAGTACACATATTTTTTATTTTGTTGACTATGATACTAAAGCATGTGTAAAGTACTTGCTTTTATCTGTAGTGTGTTACTCACTTATTACATTTAAAGTTAATATATTTTAAATGTAGTAAATACAACATTATTTTAATAATCGCAGTAATTAAAAATATATTATATTTGTGACATTCAAGTTTCAATAAAAATGGCATTTAAGTATATTTTAGGTTACCATAAATACTTGTCAGTACATACACACTTGACAGTGCACTTTAACCATATTTCAAAGACAACAAAATTATGAAATTATATATAGTTCTAAGATGTACTTAAGTCCTACTTAAGTGGCTCAAAAAAGCACTCTAAATTTCAGCTAACTGCATTTAATATACTTTAAACTATAATACATTTTAATTGCAATTAACAAACAATTAAGTGTTGAAAACATTACATTAAATTTGCACTCAAAGAAGCTGTAAGTAGTTTTGTGTATTTTTGCGACTCCCAAAACGATGGCGGGACCGTGAGAAAGAAACAGAAGCTATTCGCCCAATTAGAAGTCAGTGCACCATCAAAATGATTTGAAACTGATATTTCAAGGTAAAAATGTATGTTCTCTTAGCATATATTATTTCCATAATAAGAACTCTCTTGAACAATTTCACAAATTAGCTGTGATTTTGCAAATTTAACAGTGGTTTTCGGTACATTTGCTATGCTGTACTGCGTGATTGTCATGGCTTTGACAGATGGTTGCTTACTTGCTCAACTCAAAAACTGATATTCTTGCCCCTTAATATGGCTCAGGTCCCTCCTCCAATGTAGCTCTATAGGATTTTTGTGGCAATTTACTGCCCATGAGGCAAAAATCCAAAAAGCAACAGCACCACTCTTCTCAAATCCTGCATGATTTGAGATTGCAAATGGTTCAAAACATTAGGTTAAGTGCCAAAGTTGTGAACAAACCGCTAACACTAAGTTGCAATAACAATGATGCTTACTTTAGCAAACACCATGCACTGCGTGATTAATATATCTCAGGATGAGCAGGACATAATTGTATTACAACTTGGCAGCACAGTCAATAAATAAGTCCTGTAGCGTGACTAAGTAATGGCCCGTGAAGAGTTTGAGTCTTTCAGCAGCCGAGCTAACAAGAATGGCAAGGGCAGACAGGCGTTTGTCTGTGTGTATTAAGATTCTCTAAAATGTGACAGTCATTAGCCTGTCCTCTGTAATGGATTACCTGCCAACAGATGCATCATTGCCAAATAACATATATAGCATATAGAATCCATTCATAAATCATCTGTACCAAACCATTTCTGTCCTCTATCAAGTGCTTCCTGATTGTGATCAGTGGACAGAGATCCAGATATAGGATTTGTAATGAATGGCTCCATTTAACACAGAAAGAATGAATCAACATTTATGGCCTCATTAGTTTTCACAAAGCAATATGGGAACATTTTATAAATGGAATTGAACAAAATATTAAAGTAATTAACAGACGGACACTGAATAATGCAGAAATCTAATAAGACATGACTGAAAAACAAAGACAGACTAAATATCTCCAAAAAAACGAAAGACACAAGCCAATCCCAGTACATCTTAACCCTTCACATCAAGCATATCACCAGTATTCTTTAAAAGATTTATAACATTTCCACATATCCACATAATGTGTTCTCCACTAACTGGTTTCCATTTCATTCAGCTATTTCTATTCCTGGCCTCTTGAATTTCTTCTGCTCAGTGTTAATCAAATATGGTGCTTTACTTGCAGAAAGAACATATTTAAAATGTATTTCCTTCCAGTATTAAGAGGATATGAATGCAATATATAAATCCTTGGTGGTGTCTGTCTTGATGGTTACATCTTTTCAATCTTTTCATTAGTTCTTCATATTCCTACATGCAATGAGAGTGACTTTAGACTTATTCCATCTGATATGACATGTTGTCATTATAACAGCTAATTAAATTCAAGTGCTTTCCGTCATCTATTCAATATTCTGAGTGTTCTTTCATGGCTCCATCCAATCATTCACTGGAATAAACTAATTTAGACTTTCCTTTAGGCCTCTAATCTGAACTGTGAGGTATTCTGTGAACCTTAAACAAGCATATTGTAGAATTCTAAAAGTAAACTTTTTTTTTTTTAGATTTACATTCTTCCTTTTGGATTTAGTATTTTATTTTATTTATTTATTTATTTTGGGAAAAATGGCATATTCAATAAGTAGCTCTTAGAAGAAAATTGTTTTGTCTGTAAGTCATATATTGTTTATAGTATTGAACATTTCCTGTAGAGCCCTATATTAACCAGATCTGCTGTAACTCCCTGTTCTGTCTTCTTGAGTTGGTATAAATCTTCTGTTGTCCCAAATATGTGACCCTGGACCACAAAACCAGTCATAAGGGTCGATTTTTTTTTCTTCAATTGAGATTTATACATCAAATAAATAAGCTTTCCATTGACGTGTGGTTTGTTAGGATAGGACAATATTTGGCTGAGATCCAACTATTTGAAAATCTGGAATCTGAGGGTGCAAAAAATCCAAATATTTTGAAAATTGCCTTTAAAGTTGTCCAAATTAAGTTCTTATCAATGAATATTACTAATCAAAAATTAAGATTTGATATATTTACAGTAGGAAATTTACAAAATATCTTCATGGAACATGATCTTTACTTAATATCCTAATGATTGTTGGCATAAAAGAAAAATCAATAATTTTGACCCATACAATGAATATACCCGTGCTACTTATGACTGGTTTTGTGCTCCAGGGTCACAAATATCTTTAAGACAAGATGGAAGTTCTAAACTTCATATCATATATTTATCATTTATTCCTTTAACACTTTAAAAATAAGAATAATACAAGCAGAGGCAATAATTTACCTAACATCTATATCACAATTAAAATAAACAATGACAGGCCCGTCTTATCTGCTTTAGCCATGAAGAAGAATTATGAATAAATGAAAACATGAGCAGCATATACATTGACCTAGTATACGCTGGTAATAACTTAAGGCCTTAACTTAAAAAATAAGGCAGCGGTTATTTGCACTAAGTGCAAATAGCGATATATTCTATTGGCACTATATAAAAATAGCAGTAGCCTATTTTCTTTGCAAAAAGTGTAAATAGTAGTTAGATGCTATTTACTGTATACTACTTAGTGCAAATATCTGCACGTCAGTGTTGTAGTACATTATAAAACAGTATGCACTAATAACATATTGAGTGCAAATGATAATTTTTATTAAAATTATTAAATGGATGCCGCCTTTTTGGGACCATGAAACCCTCCTTATACCTATCTCTAACCGTATGTTATTAACACCCACGAGGCATTTTATTTTCCACTCTTAGATTATTTACTTAATTTTTTATTGAAAATAAATACCTTTTCCGAATTTATGTGGAAAGGGAAAAGAACATGTTCAGCAAAAGTCATATTCAAACTCTGGTTGATCGCGTCAAAAAAGTTAGTGGTAGACGTTTTACTATCTAACTACGGCAGACGTTGTGGGTGAGGTTAGTATAAATAGCCTCTGCCAACAAGGTGGGCTATTTGCACTTAGTGCAAAGACATTCTGTAAAAATATATATTTTTGGAGATGGTAAGTTGGTACAGTGCTGGAACAGAACATTTCAAAATAGTTTAGAACAGTACAAGCTAGCACAAAGGTGAAGACGAAGTGGGAGACAGTAAAATAATGTTTTTCTTCTTTTTTGCATAAAATACATTAAAGGGATAGTTCACCCAAAAATTAAAATCATGTCATTAGTTACTCGCCGTTATGTCATTCCAAACCTGTAAGACCTTTGTTTGTCTTGGGAACACAAATTAAGATATTTTTGATGAAATCTGAGAGCTCTCTGACCCTCCCATAGACAGCAATGCAACTGAAACGTTCAAGGCCCAGAAAGATAGTAAGGACATCATTAAAATAGACCATGTCATATCAGTGTTTTAACTGTAATGTTATGAAGCTATGAGAACAAAAAGAACGACAATCACCAGAGGTAAAAAGCTAAACGTAGGCTATAAACGAACTACTCCACGGTTGCATGACTTCAACATCACCACCATTAAACTTCCAGTCTCTTTCAGTCTTCACTTAAAAACATTTCCCCTGAACGTTTGAGTGAGAATAATTTGCAAAAGTGTGAATATAAACATAATGAGGCTGTAAAAGCAGACTATTAGTCTTTAAAATTTGTCTTTTATAAGATGTAAATCCTTTAAAAGTAGGAACAGATCTAAGGTGTTTTAGAGAGATATTTGTCATTGGCATGTAAGGCGAATTTTATGCTATAGACGACAACTTGTAATACAATATATAATGCTATTACAAAAGGTAGCACTTATAAAGAGTGCAGGGGATATAGGGAACGCTGACTCTCATATTAAATGATACAAGGCATTTTACATAAAGCGACTTGACCCACTTGCAGTTTTTCACCAGGTCCTAATTTGGTAAGAGGTTAAAAATATAGCCATTAAACCCTATGAAGGCCTTTTTCAGCATCACTGATAAGAGGAGCAGTGTCTGATTTTCCCTTTTCATGATAAAGGACATTCAGCACTTTTCAGCATTATGAAATCTCTGTCTGGGGTGAAACTCATTCTGCTGTCTCTAAATAGGGTAATGAGCCTCCAGTCTCCTCTTCAGCTTTACACAAAGTCTTTGTGTCTGAATATAAAAGGATGATAGGGTGCATGTTTTCAAAGTTTATGTTGATTAAAGCCTCTTCCAGAACTGGAGAGAAGAAGACCTTCGACAATAGTCTCATCCGTTTGTTTCAGTTTATTCTGACAAGAAAGTATGCTTCCTGCTGTCTTCCCTTGTTCCTTAGAAGACCGTTTGAACTTTTATATAACTTATATAAGCAGCTCTATTCGCTGACAGTGCATTACATTGGAACGAGGAGAACGCATTCTGTTGGGCATCAGTGCAAACATCCGCTTTTTATAGATGTTTAATCTTAAGACTCAGAAATGTCAACTGTTGTCAAACTAATAATTTGAGGGGGGCTGATTCCAGCATTGCGCGAACTGCGTGAGGACATACAAGCGACCAACAAGTCTGTTAAAGAGCTAAGAGAGGAATTTGAGGCCATAGTTACCACGGCGAAGCAGACACGTGATCGCGTTGATTCTGTTCAGGCAGCGGCGCGTGAAGATAAGAGGACAGTCACGGACTTAAAGGATCAGCTGGAGCGACTCACCGAGAAGATGACAGATATGGAGGACAGGTGCAGAAGGAACAACGTAAGACTGGTGGGGCTGCCAGAAGGGAAGGAGGGTCCCGACGCAGCTGGTTTCCTCAGAGCTAATCTTTCCAAGTGGATTCCTTCCTTGAGGGGCCGTGACATTGAGCTTGATCGGGCGCATCGCGTGTATGACGGAGGGAGGGGCTCCGATCGGCCGCGCACTCTCATCTTCTGTGTACTGAGATGGCATGACTGATCGGAAATCCTGAAAGGTGCCAGGCAGGCTTATCCGGTGAAATGCACACAGAACAATGTCACACTGCTATTTTTTCCCAACTTTAGTCCAGCTACAGCGATCCGGAGAAAGGCATTTGGTCCGGTTTTGAAGAAGATGACAGCACTTGGTCTCCAGCCCTTCCTCATCTATCCGGCGGTAATTAAACTACGGCACAAAGGGGAACAGAGAAGCTACGATTCCCCTCAGAAAGCGGAGGATTTTATCAGCTCCATGTCTCAGCAGAAGTCGTATGCCGCAGCTCTGCGGGGGGACGATGGGGGAGCAGCGGCCGCTGTTTTTCCAGCCCGGCGGGAGGAGCTTGACGGCCGGGATGGACATGGTCCTAGCTGCCCGAGAGGGGATGATAGCAGGATGGACATGGACGCTTGCTAAACCTATTTTTTGCTTTTTCTCTCTCCTCTCTTCTACTGGGATATTGTCCCTCTATATCCGGTACAACGATCTCTTTGCTGGTAAGGCTGACACTCCTTTTTTTCTTTTTTGGAGGGGACTAATGGAGAGTAGGTTTAATAAAAAAAAAAAATGTTTTGGCTGTGTGAGCCTTTCGGGAGACATGTCCTGCGTTGGAGTGGATCAGTCACGAACCATCACTATTTTTTGTTGCTCAGTCAGACCTATGTTCTCGGTAATGTGCGGTCTGAGTTGCTTCTTGTTTATGGTTGTCAGTTGTTCATGTTTTATGTTGTTTTTGTTTGTTACAACAGACATTTATACTTCTATTTATTTTACCTTATTTCTAAAGGGATTTTTTATCTAGGAGGTTTGGTATCTAAAATGCACATCAGCGTTTACATGCTATTTACAGAATGGAAGTGCTTCTGCTTTTTTTAATTTATTGAATACAATCTTGGGATTATGAATATCCAATGCATACTCTAAATATTTTATCACTGAATGTGAATGGTTTAAATTCTGCTGTTAAACGAACCCGTGTGTTAGAATATTTACACCGTAAATCTATCTCCTGTGCCCTAATTCAAGAGACACATTTAAAACAATCTGACGTGGCACGTTTCCAGAATAAGTATTACAAATTAATAGCTTTTCCTGTGCTCAAAATAAAACTAAGGGGGTGCTTATCCTTGTTAACAGGAAGTTAAATTTAACGATTAAACACCTTGGTAGTGATGAGAAGGGTAGATTTGTTTTTATCCGATGCAAAATATATAATAATAGGTTAGCATTGGTCTCTGTTTATGGTCCGAATGAGACAGACAGTGCATTCCTTACACAGATTTCCAAAACTCTACTTGAGGAGATTGATTGCCCTCTAGTGGTGGGTGGTGATTTTAATGCTGTCATAAATCCTGCTTTAGATAAATCTCAATCTGATACAACAGCCAATCCATCCTCTAAATTACTGAATAAATTTATCACTGAGCTTAACTTAATCGATCTTTGGAGAATTCAGAATACTAAAGCTAAGGACTTTACTTTTTTTTCTAATAGACACAAGACTTTCTCTGGGATAGACTACATATTTCTCAGCCCATCTTTAATTTCGTCTAATTCCTCCCATCTCTATATTACCAATGTTATTATCTGATCATTCTGCTGTGTTGTGCAGTGTTCCTCTTTCCGATGTTAAAGCCAAGTCCCCTAGATGGCGCTTTAACATATCATTATTAAGTAATCAGACTTTCATTACTTCTCTAAAAGAATATATTAAGGAATTTCTTGAAATTAATATGCCCTCTGATGTGGATCCTCAAATACTGTGGGAAACGACTAAGTGTGCTATACGAGGTTTCTGTAGATCTTTCTCTTCTACTCTTGCCAAAGCGAAAAACTCACCAATTTACACAATTAGAAAATAAAATCCAATCATTACAAAACCTACAAAAACAACATTTTACTGAGCAACAGATGTCACAGCTGTCCTCTTTAAAAGAAGAATATGATTTACTTTCATACTCAAAGGCGGAATTTATTTTACATAGGACTAGACAAAAATATTCAGAGAGACCTAGTCATTTATTGGCCCTTAGGCTGAAAGAATGCGAGTCTAAGGCATATATTAGCGCAATAAAGTCATCGGATGATCAGGTCACCACGAATCCTGTGGCAATTAATGACATATTTAAAGGTTTTTACACAAATCTGTATAAAGCTGAAACAGATTTTGATGAACCAATTTGTAAGCAGTATTTAGATAAATTGGAACTGCCTCGGATCTCACAGATAGATAAAGAATCTTTGGAGGCCCCATTAAGTTTGGAGGACCTCCACGTCTCTCTAAAAAGCCTTCAAAAGGGCAAATCACCGGGTCTAGATGGTCTCCCTCTGAATTATATTTAGAAATTTGGGATTTGGTAGGGATACCTATGCTTAACTCATTTAATTTTGCAATTGAACATGGGGTATTTCATAGAGATCAAAAAACTTCACTGATTTCATTACTTCTTAAAAAAGGGAAAGATCCATTAAATTGTTCCAGCTACAGACCGATTTTGCTTATCCCATGTGATCTAAAAATCTATGCTAAAGTTTTTGCTTCTCGTATGGAGAAGGTAATTCATAATCTGATCAAGGAGGACCAAACCAGGTTTCATCAAGGGGTGCAATGCATCTGACAATATGCGACGACTCCTTCATATTCTTGACTTTGCGGACTCCCACCCAACCCCTTGTGCGGCCTTTTCACTTGACGCAGAAAAAGCCTTTGACAGGCTAGAGTGGAATTATATGTGGGCAGATTCTGCAATGTTTCGGCTTCGGTGAACACTTCATTTCTATGATTAAGACATTATACCACTCACCTGCAGCATCAGTCATAACTGGTAATATTATTTCCCCCTCATTCCCTTTACAGCGGGGAACGAGGCAGGGGTGTCCGCTTTCCCCCTTATTGTTTTGTCTATCTCTTGAACCCTTAGCGCAAGCCATCAGGAAATCTGAAGTATCGATTAAGATTCATGATCATGAATCACCATGATCATGGCCGGAAAAAAAAAAAAAAATTCATGATCATAATCATAGTATTTCATTATACGCTGATGATATTATTCTATATTTAGACCACTTTGATGTTTCTGTCTCTAGTATAATTAAGGAATTTGATAATTTTAGTAGCCTATCAGGATATAAAATAAATTGGAGCAAATCTGCTCTTAATGCCAATTAACAATGTTATGGTTAATTATTCTATTCCCTCATGTATCCCTATTAAGGAATCTTTCATCTATTTGGGCATTACCGTATATAAAACATTCATAAGATTGCCAGAGACAATTTTAATAACATTTTAGTTAAGGTCAAAAATGACATTCAAAAATGGAAGTATCTTAAAGTCTCTCTCCAAGGAAGAATCTCCACTGTTAAGATGAATTTGTTACCTCGATTTAATTTTTTTTTTCTCTATGCTACCACTTTCTCCCCCTCCAGGTTACTTTAAGGAGATCAACTCCATAATTTCTAAGTTTATCTGGAATTATAAATGTCCCAGAATTAAACTTACCATATTACAACATCCTAATAGCGCAGGAGGACTGGCTGTACCAAATTTTGTATTATATTATTGGACGTTCCAGCTTAACATTTACATTTATGTATTTAGCAGACGCTTTTATCCAAAGCGACTTACATTGCATTCAAGTTACAGTTTAACATTTTATCAGCTCTTGCTTTCCCTGGGAATCGAACCCATGATCTTGGCGTTGCTAGCGCCAAGCTCTACCGTTTGAGCTACAGGAGAGCTTAAGGCTCTTCATAATTGGGTTGATCCTCAATCTACAGTTTCATGGAGAGTGATTGAAGCTGACAAGGTTAAACCAAATAGACTTCAAGATATTTTATTTACTGGCACAGGAAATAAGGGGATAATTATAAATTTGGTCCGGCTGTGGCTAACTCTATTAAAATCTGGAAAATGGTTGAACGTCGGATAGGTGGACCCTTCAAATTCTGTAACAGTACACCTTTATGGCACAATTTTAATTTTGTATGTGGAAATCGTCCATTTGTCCAACCCTCTTGGTCTTCTTTAGGTGTAAATATGTGCGGTGATATATATGATAACCAGGACCTCTGTTCATTTCAGACATTAAGAACCAAATTTTGTCTACCAGCATCCCATATTTTGTCTGTCTTCAATTACGTTCTGCTCTCAAAGCGTATGGCGTTCCGTGGGCATCTTCTATTTCCTCTCATGCGGGACTGGATTGCACCATCTGCTGGTCGGCCATCTGTTTCCTTAATATATAATAAAATTATTGATTGCATTACAAAACCTCTTTCTATTAAAACTATTTGGTATAGGGAATTATCTGACCTTAATTTATCTGTCGACTGGGAGAGAGTATGGTCTAATCTCATTTTAACATCTAAAAATCTGGCTCATCGTCTTATTCACTTCAAAGTCATTCATAGAGCATACATAACTCCTTACAAAAGATTCAAAATGAAACTACAGTCAAGAATTTGAACATGCATAATATGATATGTTACATCTAAGTCAATTACAGGTAGTCTATCTTTTCATGCATATGTTTTGGGAATGTCCTGATACGTCATCAAGTCTAATGGACACAGTGTAAACCTGGTAGTTGGACAGACATTGAGCTGACGAGATTGAGTTGGTCTGTTAACCCAAGTTTGTGTCATTCTTAATGATTGATTCTTGGTCTTGATGTAATTCAATGCAAAAGAGAATGTTGTTTGCTGGTTTTACAGCTGCGAAGAAGACAATAATTCAGAACTGGTTTACACCACACATGTGTAGAAAACATATTGGATCCGAAGCCTCCTGCAAATAGTGACGTGTGAATGTACAACGGTGCGAGTTGGTGGGGCCAGGCCCTCGACCGTTGATGCTTGGCAGTGTTTTTTGATGGATATACGTGATTGTATGGAGGAGTGACTTTTGTGTTTTTGTTGTCCTGCCTCTCCCCCTCCCTTTTGATTGGACCTTGAGATGTTGAGTGTGTCTGTTGTTTTGTTTTGTTGTATTTTGGATGTTATGTTGTGTTATGTGTGAAAATTTTTTTTTTAAATAAAAAACTGTTAACAAAAAAAAAACTAATAATTTGATGGTTTTAAAGGCCTCAAACGTTATGCAGGGAGATGTTTCAGATAGATTAATCTTTTATTTGTTTAAGTTTTATTTAAGTTTTTGAAAGTCACTTATGCTCACCAAGGCTGCATTTATTTGATCAAAAATACAATAAAAACAGTATTATTGTGAAATATTTATCCATTTTTAAATATTTCTGTTTGAAAAAATGATATACAGTATATTTATGCTGATTTGGTGCTCAATAAATATTTCTTATTATTATCAAAGTTGAAAATTACATTTTAAATACATTTAAAATTAAAATTATTATGTATAAATAAAGTTATTTTAAATGGTAATAATTTCACAGTATTACTGTAATATTTACTGTATTTTTGATCAAATAAATGCAGCTTTCGTGAGCATAAGAGACTTCTTTCAAAAATATTAAAAGTGTTATTGTTAAGTTTTATGTTTCTCTAGAGTCATATCATACAAAAAACATCTGCAAATTAATTTTCGTTGTTATAGCATATGGCCATATGGTTCTTTTATAAGAATGCATTTCTATGCTTTTTGTGTAATTCCCAACCATTTGTTAAACATTTTAAACATACCTTAGACATGCTATTCTTTACACTGACACTGTCACAGAATTCAAGGACTGAGAACAAAAACAAACTGAAAACAGTAGTACTCAAATACCTGGACCTCAATCAAACATCTCATCAGTTTTTTTTTTTTTCAAGGTCAATAAGAAAAGCTGATACAGAAATGCATTTATGGTCTTTATGAGAAAATGCCTCAAAACAGTACAGATACTCTCTGTATGCAGAGTCTGCAGCCTTAACCAAAAAAAGACCTATAAGCAATGTGGGAAAATATTTTGTTTTAAATCGACCCACAAATCAAAACCAGTTTGTATGAGACTGGTTGCTGTGGAAATGCTTTTCATTAGAAGTGACAGAATATCATATTAAAACAAAAGAAGTATCAAGGCCACAAAAGATTAGAAAAACTGCAAGAGAACTTGTTTAGGCCGGCTAAAAAGTTCAGTGTTTGGCAGGGCTACGATAATAATACAAGGCCAAAATTATCATTGGAGAGTCTCAAGAATGAAAAGGTTAATATCCTTCAATGGTTCAGTTCTATTCCTGATATAAATCACTATAACGACTTTTTTCATTTTGATAAATATGTTTTATAATAATGACGGTTAGAATGAATGGTTATTGATTAGAAAGTAAATTAATAGTTGCTGAAATTAACATTTAATTTGAATACTTTTGAAAAGAAATGAGCAAATACACGTGGAAATTAATGACAGTTTCTTTTTGACTTGCATGAATGCACAATATATAAGGTGTTTTGTTTGTGTTGCAGTCTTCACCAAAACCAGTCAATTATCTGAAATGTCACAGCTTACAGCCAGTTGCTAATGATTGAAAATGGCATTTCAAACATGCTCTTGTTGTATATTCAGCAAGCTTCCCTTTAGTGCAGTCCTTGCATTAACATGAGAATAAAGGTAAACAGTTTGCGGGCTGATGGTACTTTCTATAATGGGATATTGATTGATATATTATAACACATTCAGTGTTGGAAAAAGAAATGGAGTCAACACTAATTGTTTTGTTGCAAGAAATAAAATCAATAGCAAGATTTAGCATGCTATTTTCATTACAAGTGACATTTATATTTTGTGCATCATGTCCAGTATGGCAGCAGTGGTTGAACTCTTGCCTTTGTGTATGCATTATGAAATTATTAGTAATGTTCTTTAAAATGCATTATATCTTTTCAGATATGATTGTAACCAAACTTAAAATGCATTATAGTAAATGCAGATTCCTTGTTAATATCCGTGAAATAGGTCATGTGTTTGATGCATTATACTGTACTTTCTAAAGGTGCAACAATGTATATATAAGTATTGTAATGCATAATAATTAATTAATTTAATTAATGCATTAAAGGAACAGTTCACCCCAAAATTAAAATTTGCTGAAAATCACCCTCAGGTCATCCAATATGTAAATGGATTAGTTTTTTCATCAGAACAGATTTGAAGAAATGTATCATTACATGAATTGTTCACCAATGGATCCCCGGCAGTGAATGGGTGCCGTCAGAATGAGAGTCCAAACAGCTGAAAGAAACATCACCATAATCCACATGTCCATCAATTAATGTCTTATGTTTGCAAGAAACAAATCCATCATTACATTGTTTAAATTTAAAGCTGTCGCCTTAGGCCAAAATACACATTTCTTATTCCATATTAACGCTTCCTCCAGTGAAACAGTCCATCCCCTGTTGTCCTCTCACATCAAAAGCCACCGACATATTGGCTTCAAACTATTTTAGACTATTTTCACTTGTGAAAGGAGCTTGATCTGTGCATATTTCTATCCTAATTCAGGCAAGATTATGTTTTCACTGAAGAAAGCAATATTATTAATTGTTGCAACTTAATAGAGGACTCAACAGTTTGAATTTAAAAATGTCTTGATGGATTTATTTCTTACAAACATGCAGCATTTCACATCCCAAGAGGTTAATTGGTGGACTGGAGTTGTGTGGATTACTTGTGGATTATTGTTACATTTTTATCAGCTGTTTGGACTCTCATTCTGACGGCACCCATTCACTGCAGAGGATCCACTGGTGAGCAAGTGATGTAATGCTAAATTTCTCCTTTTTTTCAATAAAGAAACACATTCTTCTACATCTTGGTTGGCCTGAGGATGAGTACATTTTCAGCATTTTTTTTATTTATTTTTTATGGGTGAACTATTCCTGTAAAAATATTTATATAATACATTATATATAAAGGCTTCAAGTAAAATGTTACCACTTTTGTTTTACCACACTACACAAGCGGAAATTTCTAGTAGTCTACTGATATTATTTCTCAGACACATAACTACAATGCTAAAGTTCAGTGCTTTAGATTAAACTGTGTTTACTTTTTTTATTAGAGTGAGTCTTTGGGGGTTTGCTTGGGTTATGAAAGAGCAGCAGTATTCTTGTGCAAACAGGCCATATTTTGGGGATTTAATATGCTCAGTGCATTAGTATGAGACTGCTGTACTGTGACTTTCTCTCCCTGCTGCGGCATCCTCAGATAAACCCACCACCGCATGTGTCTGCTCATGTCGCCTGCCATGAGGTCTTGTGCTAGGTCACCTGGATGGGGATCCATTCCATCATTTCTTGAACAGAGATTAGGTGATGGTGAATTACGCATCTGTAATTGCATCCACATGGTCTGTTTCATCTATTATCTGTAATCCTGAGCTAAAGCAACCTGCAGCTCAGATGGCAGCCGGAGCAGCAAGCGACACAGAGTAGAGCCAACAATCCCTAGTAATCCTGTGTGGGTTCAAGAGATGTCGAGAATTAGGCTTCTTTTACAAAGTTGCCCCCGTTATCCACTGTGTTGCTGCTCAACATCTTGGAAAAAAGTGTATAGTAAATGTGTAAAGTACTGTATATAGAGTGAGGTTGAAAAATCTAAAGCAACTAAGTGGTGGAAAATGGTTCTATTTTGCATTTTTCCAATTTTCATAAACTATTTTTATAGCAAATTCTGTGATCAAAATAATTTAAAGGGGTTATGATATTTTTTCTTTGACGTATAAGAGGTCTTTATACACTGTCAGAAAAAAAGGTCACTGGGGCAGTACATTTTCAAAACATACACCTTTTGTACCTTATTTACAAAGTGCATATTAGTACCTTAAAGGTACATATTAGTACCAAAATAGTACATATTAGTATCTTTTTAAAAGGGTACTGCCCTAGTGACAGCTTTTGCATCTTTTTTTCTGAGAGTGTACCATTAAAACATCCTGCAAATTTTAAACTTGAAAGAACGTTTGCTTGGATGCGTCTGTTCTGAAAAATAATCCAAAGAGCATCTTGCACTTCAGTGGAAGCAGGAACATCTCATAGATGCAAACTCCTCACCTTTTGGTGAAAACTCACCTTTTTGAGATCAAAATAGGTCACCTATGAGATTTGTGTAGATCCAATGAGAAAGTGTTTTTGGTGGGGGGGGGGGGGTCTTTTTACAGTACCATTAGTACCAATTCATATCTGTACCCGCTTGTAGTCAAGCACTTTTAAAGGCTCCTGTGTGTTTTTGCGTGCACGCTCTGGTTTCGAATTACAAAACCACAAGTTAATTTACGTGTTTTTGCAGCATTCAGTTTTGAACCCAACACATGCATCTCTGTTGAAAGCAATGGCCAGTCAGAGGAGTTTTCTGTAGGTTAATCAGAAGAATCCCCTCTGAACTAATTTTTGTTTTCTTAAGTTTACAGAGTTCTACACGCTTGCAGATCTACCTAATATAATAAGAGAGAGCCAAAACATATATACACGGTGTAAATAAGAGATTGATTGTGTAATTAGTCATTGATTTATCAGGAGTTTTCACGTGAGTAAGCTCAGTCAGTTGCACTATAAAAGCTTTGCTCTGTTTCTCTAGAATCTCTACATTGACAATTTGAAGGAAAGTTTTGTTTGTCTAAGAGGACTGAACGTCCATGTATACTGTTTCAAGAGTGCCAAACGTGAGTGTAAATGATTACGTGAGTGAATCCACTTAATTGTTCCGTCAGTCATTGCTATGATTGACAGTAATAACTGCCCTGGGCGGAACGATCTATCTGACAAAACCAATGTCAAAAATAGACCAGTGCATTAAATTCAGAGTAACAAAATTACTCTGGCTGAATATATTTAGCAGAGTCTACAGTTAAAACAATCTTTTTGATGTGTCCTTTTTAAGGCAATGTTTAAAAAATGTAGTTTTTAAAATAAATCTAAAAATACTTCAAAATATTGAATGCATTATTAGTTAATTATACTCGCTATACTACTTCAGTACAGTACACTACTAACATTTGTTATAATCACCATTTTATAATAAATTCAAAATCAAGACCTGAAAACTAGGGAGTGATCCTCTGCTGCCATCTACTGGATATAATGTTAATTTCATGTAATTGTCATCTCAAAAGTATTTGTTTTCCACAAGGTTTTTTTGGCACATTTTTTCGTCATCTCCATGAATGAAAAGTGAATTTCTAAAGTGAATTTTGCTGCACAACTGTAAAGTTAAAAATAGTAAGGCTTTTAAATATTGTATAAGTGTTTAAAAAAAAAAGCTTTTTTGTGTGTGTGTGGGGGGGGGGGGGTGCGTGTCTTTGTCACCTTTTTCACCCATGATGCGTTTGCATCCCTGTACAGAGTGAAACAGCTGGACAAATCAGACATATTATTATTTGTTATATTTAACAAATAATCCGCCAGACCCCTTACCCAACAGCTGGACTGGGTGCTGGGATGTCTGATGTCTGTGAAGCCACAACTAACAATCAGAGGCAGAACATGCCTCTGGTTACAATAGCAGCAAGGACACATTAAGAGATGAGACTGGTTTTACAAACCAAAGGAATTTAGAGAGTTTTACTTCTCTTCTATGAGTGAACATGCATAGCCCCGGGACATTGTATATTACTACTGTTTTTGTATATTGTCTTTTGTATTGTATACTGTTTTATGCATGCCTTAGGCTAGAATTATTAGGTAATGTAACATAGGTACCGTGTTTGATAATCAGAGTATAAAGGCACACAAATCTGCCTGCCCACTCTGATTATGCAAATGAGCCAGCTTCCAAACAAAGGAAGTTTTCCCACTTGCAATTACACCTTTTTCATTGGTCAAGCCAAACTCAGAAGTTAAAAGTCCTCACATCTGTGACCCTGCCTCTTCTCCATTCCGTTTTTTGGACTTTTACTTCTGGTTGCTGTTTGTGTGGAAATGTTGGCATCCGGTCGAGCCGTGATGCCATGGGACCTCCCCTGCGCCGACAGGACTTCAAAGTTGCAACAAGCCACAACAAGAACTCTCCCATCCAGCATTGAGTCAGGCTAACATCTGCTAAACATTGTCACTCTTCGACCTGGAAGAACTCGATTATAATACTATATATATTTTAGTTAAAAAAACAACAACATTAGTTCATGTATTATGAACCAATATGAATTAACAATGAACAGTAGAAAGGCTATATTTATACATTTACATGAATTGATTAAATGTTGCTTATATCAAATTAATAGAAAAAAAATTTGCTCATTGTTAAAGGGGTCATCGGATGCCCATTTTTCACAAGTTGATAGGATTTTTTAGGTTCAATGGTAGTGTAAAAAACACCCTTTTTACCTTGCCAAAAACAGCTCTTTTCAGAGCAAGCCGTTTTGTTGCGTGCCGCTTTAAATGCTAACCCCGCCCCTCTCTTCTGAGCCGCTCTCTGAGAGACTGTAAACTTTAGCCTCATTTAGCCACAGAACTTGCTAACTAGCACATTATTAGGAAATGTGATTTGCAAAGATTCATAAAAAAACCTTATGCTCACTTCTTCTGTAAGTGAAGCTGGATCATGAATCATTCGCACGAACATAGACGCATTTAGGTAGATCGGGGGCGCATTCCCTTCAAGAACAAACGTAATCCACTGTGTCTTCAGCGGCTCAGATGTCGGGAGTAAATGACGACTGCTATGTTCATTATTACATCCAACAACAGAACACCTCAATCGCTTAATCGGAGACATTCTTGTCTACATCTGCTCCGGTGGTGAAGCAATGGCGGACTGATGACAGCTCAGTCTAAGGTAAGACGGCCGTGCCGATGACCCCTTTAACAAATTGAACCTTTGTAAAGTGTTGCCATTCATTTTACTCTTTATTTCCAGGCTTAAATACATTTTGAGTCCCAAACATTTTTAATGTGTTGTCAAATTGCTGTGCACACAGAGCACAAGTTAAAGGGAGTTAAAAGTAAGTGTGGAAAGAAAAACCTTATTAGGAAAGACTGCAAGCGAAAAGCCGGCAGTGGGAATGAGTCGGATGCCTCTATGGTCTTCAGTTATTAGTCTGTCATGGTTCATGCCTGAGCAGTCGTAGAAGCTTTTTATTGAGGATGATATCCAGACACCCCAACAGAGACCAGCGAGCGCAATAATTGCTCATCCTTTCTGTTATTTTTTTCCCCTCCAAGATTGTAACCCTTTATGGCTGCAGCTCCATGAACCATTCAGCCCTTGAACTTGTTTTTTGTGTCTTTTGCTGAACCCATTATTCTGAAGATGGGCTGTGGAAGAAAATACTTTTGAAGTGCTATTTGAGCACAACCCTGCTTCAACTCACTCACCTACATGAGCTTTCATGAGAGTTAGTCATGCATGTTCACGGCTCTGGTAAATTTAACAAATCCAAACAGCTGTAGCCAACAACATCTTTTTCGTGTCATTGGACATTTTATCGGCCATATGCTGCGATCACCTTTTACCATTAAATAACACATTGCAGTTTTAGCTCTCACGGTAAACTAGAGTCAGTGTGCTCAGAATGTGCTCAGAAAGAAAGATTCGATTAGAAATGACTCCTATATCCTGGCAAGATATGAGGAAAGCAACCCGAGTGTAAGACAAATAAACTGAGGTGCTGAGAAGTGTTTTTCCACTGTGAGAGAGAAATAACAGTGGGCTTTCATTGCATTACACACACTAATGCTGGACATGAAAGGACTTTTATCCATGCAGAAGTCTATTCTTGTGTTTCAGAGTGAGACCCATCTAATATTCTGCTTCTGACCACAAAACTGCTGACCTCACATGATCTTGTATGCTATGAACTGAGTGCACCAACTAGACCAACATAAGGAATGGGTAAAAATCAATTTTCCAATTTTTTTCCAATCGATATTCCAATTATCTTTAT
>JALXFT010004639.1:0-79333 GCA_023376895.1 Aspiorhynchus laticeps | reverse complement strand
TTGAGCAATCCAGATTGTATGTTGATTTTTAAAAACCCAAGATCAGTCTTCACTTTGTGAAAAATATGTAGAGAAATCTGGTAGGAAGAAATATTTTTTGTGTAGTGTATTTGTGAGCATGTTCACAGTCTCTATTGATTGAAAAGCAATTAAGAGTTGTCCTCGTGGGCTGAAACAAACATCTCTCTGTAGTTTGATTCACAAACAAATGATTCTTAAGGTCTCTGCACACTGAGTCCGAAATTTTCCTCCGAAATTTTCGCAAGTTATAAAATAAATATTCTCACGTTGTGTCAATCACGTTTGCACACTGCCTCCGAAACTTTCGTCCGTCAAAAAAAATTCGGATCAGGTTCGATTTTCTGCGTTTTTGCATCCGTTGCATGCATTTTGATAGGAAAGGATGGGGAATACGAAAAAACTGAAAAACGCATGTGAAAATTTCGGACTCAGTGTGCAATGGCCTTTATGAGCCAGTTCTTTTTAGTAAATCAAAACATACAGCGGGACAGTGCTACCAGTGTTGTATGATTCACTGACAAATTATTCTTTTGAGAAATGTATTTTAGTAAATCAAAACAATTTGTAGGTGACTAGAGTCTAGTGTGACTTGTGTAGCTGACTAGTGTAGTCTGATTCATGAACAAATGACTCTTTGAGCCAGTGAATCAAAACATACAGCAGAACAGCAATACCGGTGTCATTTGATTCACTGAAAAATGACTCTTATGAGCAGTTTCTTTTAGTGAATCAAAACAAAAAGCAACTAGTGTTGTCTGATTCGTGAACAAATGACTTTTATGAGCTGGTTCTTTTTTATGAATCAAAACATACTGAGGAACAGCACTACCAGTGTAGTCCAATTATGAGACGTTTTTTTTATTTTTTATTAATCAAAATATACAGCGGAACAACACTACCAGTGTAGTCTGATTCATGAACAAATGACTCTTATGAACCAACAAATAACTCTTGTCAGTTCTTTTTAGTCAATCAAAGTTCACATAAACACAGTCGGTTATGTTTGCAAAAGTGATCATCTGCATGTGTATCAGTATATTAAAGTTGTGAAATGGTGTCTCTTGGACATGGTGACAACACTGTGCAATGCAACTCAACCACATCTTGAACCGCCCCTTATATTGTTGTGTTTGCGTTGGGCACAAATATGTTCCTGGAAGAAAATTTAAGACTCCAGTCGAGCCATTTGAGGGAGTTCAGAAACAGTACTTACTGTGAACAACTCCCTTTGGAGTGAACTTTTTGCTTTGTAACTTTGTAGATCTTTTTCATGCAAAAACAGCAACATTATGCCCCAAGGAAGTGGAAAATGTAAAAAAATCATAGGACTCCTTTAAATCAAAAGCTTGTGAATCCCATTCGAAACAAGACTTTTTATCAGTATCTGAAGCCCTAAGCATAAACCAGTCTGGTTTGCATCCAACAGTTGATTCTGACCTAAGTTGAACTTTTAGCATAGTTCTTCTCAGGTGGAAGTAAGAGATCAGATCAGGACACATCCTATAACCTGTCAAATCAGACAGATAAAATAATAGAGTGATGGAAAAACCAAAATAGCTTTCAGTACAAACACACAATGCAAGCAAATAAACTTGCTCTCTTCACCTCTTATGACTCTGCTTCAGGGCTGCTGGAGTTGATTTCTTAATCCATCCCACTGACTAATTGGAATGTAATTAACAATTAAGGCTTGACAAACGCAAGATGGAGCCTTCTTAATATGGTGCTGATGAAACTGGGGGTTTGGAGTGTTAGAGATTGGGCGAAATGCCTCCAAAGGTTTTATTAAAACCAGCTAATGCCTGTCGTTATGATTTATCTAAAAAGTATTCTTGCTCCCCTAGAGGTGATATAGGGCGATATCTTTCGGTGCAGACATGGGCCGATGTGATGTTAGTGCTTGCACATATTTAAAAGAAAATGAAATGAATTAGAATGAGGAACAGCACCAGAATGCAGAAATGACTTTTGCTCCCATGGTTTGCGTAGGCAATGTAAAAGACAGCTGGAGCTCTTGTGGACTGAGCCGTCTGGCTTGGGGAAGCAACTCAGTCAATATGTTGAAGATGGAAGATCATAACCTGGAGGAAAATAACAGGTACCAACCAGTTCATTTGTAATCCATATTCATGAGTCGATTGACAGACATACTGTGGTACTTATGGGACATTATGTGCTCTGTTGGTGCATTGATTGCCTTACAGAGAACAATCTTGGCGAAGCTTTTTAAACTTTTCCATCTCTGAGATCTCCTACTGTATACTAACATAAAAGTATAATGATATTGCAGTGAAAGACCCTTTTTCACAAGGGTCATTTTAAACCCTGAATTACTGTACACCTGAGTTATCCTGTTCATTCTTTAATACATCATCCTGAGAGATTTCACACTCATAAGTAAACCCACAGCTGAAGTTCTTATTTACCATTTTTATTTGATTAAAAACATTGACTGGAGAAGTACAGCTAAATTTGTTTACACTAACCTGTTAACAGTTTCCCTCAAAATAAATTAAACACAGCGGCTGAAAGTTTTGGAGACTATAGCACATGAATATTTAATAAGGCAAGCATTTTTAGTTTATGATTAGTCTCACTTTGACACAATGGCAAAAGGTCTGTTTCACACCGCAGCTCATTTTGGCCAAGAATAACCCACTTAGACAGGAAGAGAGTGTCTGACCGACATGCAAAGCATCTTGTTTTACGGGGTGCATTTATATGAAATATGTTAATAATAGGCTGATGTGGAAAATAAAACATTTCAATAATGATGCAGCAGTTTACATGAACCATTGCACAGAAAACAACAGCAAAATAACAAAATAATGTCTATTAAACTTCTGATTAGAAGTTCTATTCCTCCAAAAGTAATTAACACAGACATAACTGTCACTGACACAACTCTTTAAATGTGTCCTTGTGAAAAAGAAGTGTATTAAACTGTACTGAATGTACTTCAAATAGAAGTGTTTTTAAAAAACTGTAGTTGCAGATAATATTAATGAATTAAAATGCACTTAAGTGTATTTAAAGAGTACATTCCAATGTTTCTTAACACACTTAAGTACACTTTTAAAAATTGTAATTTGTAATAAAGTAATAAAAAAATACTTTAAGGTTTAAATCATTATGTTTTAATAATCTTCTGTCATGCTTTACCTAGGTACACTTATTTTAATGTATTGACTAAAATATTCACACATGTAAAGTATTTGATCATATTTTCAACTGCACTACTATTCAAATTAATATTACATTTAAGGTTTATATATTTCACATGTATTAAAATCATTATTACAAAGGTGTAATTACAAGTATATTACAATATAATTCATGACACAACTTTCAATACAAATGGCTTTCAAGTATATCTTGGTTTATCATAAATGCTTGTCAGTACATTCAGCATTACACTTTAACCTTATTTCAAATACTGTATGCAATTACATATAAAGATATATTTAAGTCCTTCTTAAGTATGTCAAAAAACTCTCTAAAGTTCAGCTAATTGCATTTAATGTTAATTTAAACTATTATACATTTTCATTCAATTGCTATTAACATGCAGTTAGTGTCTGAAAACATTACATTCAGTCCACACTTATGCATATTCTTTTAAAGTATGTTATTTCTGTAATAAGTACTCTTTTTAAATGCTAAAGTGTGTTTCTTTTTCACAAGGGGCATTTTTCCATTAATTGTCTCTCTTAGCATGTTAAAGGACCGAAAAGGTGTCGTGTCTAATGGGTTAAACCAGCACATCAGTCTCCTCCCAACAGTCTGATCAATGGCATTGATCTAGTGGTTGGCACTTACAGTCTGAGTTTGAGGCTGGATGTGGAGTTGGATTACGGATAGAGTTGCACTTAGTCTAGACTCCACACCTCCATTTACACATCCCATCCACTGAGGGGCAGCGCAGAGGTTTACCTGCCTGGATCAAGTAAAGGGGTTCTGTCAAACTGCTGAAGGGTGTAGGTTAAAGACAAGGTTAGTGCTAATGTTGTTCCAGGGCTGAGCACGCCGAACACTGTTCGTTGTCCCACACTGAGCAGTGTAGGTGTTACTCCATGACAGGTGAATGTGGTAGGGTCAGTCTGGAGGTCAGAGCACCTGAAAAAGATTCAGGTTGAACTGGAAGGTAGTTGACTTTAACTGTTCATGAATTTTACACTTTGAAAAGTTGCTCAAAGACAGTGAAGTGTGCATACAGGTGCTGGTCATATAATTAGAATATCATCAAAAAGTTGATTTATTTCACTAATTCCATTCAAAAAGTGAAACTTGTATAATGTATACATTCATTCCACACAGACTGATATATTTCAAGTGTTTATTTCTTTTAATTTTGATGATTATAACTGACAACTAATGAAAACCCCAAATTCAGTATCTCAGAAAATTAGAATATTACTTAAGACCAATACAGAGAAAGGATTTTTAGAAATCTTGGCCAACTGAAAAGTATGAACATGAAAAGTATGAGCATGTACAGCACTCAATACTTAGTTGGGGCTCCTTTTGCCTGAATTACTGCAGCAATGCGGCGTGGCATGGAGTCAATCAGTCTGTGGCAATGCTCAGGTGTTATGAGAGCCCAGGTTGCTCTGATAGTGGCCTTCAGCTCTTCTGCATTGTTGGGTCTGGCATATCGCATCTTCCTCTTCACAATACCCCATAGATTTTCTATGGGGTTAAGGTCAGGCGAGTTTGCTGGCCAATTAAGAACAGGGATACCATGGTCCTTAAACCAGGTACTGGTAGCTTTGGCACTGTGTGCAGGTGCCAAGTCCTGTTGGAAAATGAAATCTGCATCTCCATAAAGTTGGTCAGCAGCAGGAAGCATGAAGTGCTCTAAAACTTCCTGGTATACGGCTGTGTTGACCTTGGACCTCAGAAAACACAGTGGACCAACACCAGCAGATGACATGGCACCCCAAACCATCACTGACTGTGGAAACTTTACACTGGACCTCAAGCAACATGGATTCTGTGCCTCTCCTCTCTTCCTCCAGACTCTGGGACCCTGATTTCCAAAGGAAATGCAAAATTGACTTTCATCAGAGAACATTACTTTGGACCACTTAGCAGCAGTCCAGTCGAGACGCTTCTGACGCTGTCTGTTGTTCAAGAGTGGCTTGACACAAGGAATGCGACAGCTGAAACCCATGTCTTGCATACGTCTGTGCGTAGTGGTTCTTGAAGCACTGACTCCAGCTGCAGTCCACTCTTTGTGAATCTCCCCCACATTTTTGAATGGGTTTTGTTTCACAATCCTCTCCAGGGTGCGGTTATCCCTATTGCTTGTACACTTTTTTCTACCACATCTTTTCCTTCCCTTTGCCTCTCTATTAATGTGCTTGGACACAGAGCTCTGTGAACAGCCATCCTCTTTTGCAATGACCTTTTGTGTCTTGCCCTCCTTGTGCAAGGTGTCAATGGTTGTCTTTTGGACAACTGTCAAGTCAGCAGTCTTCCCCATGATTGTGTAGCCTACAGAACTAGACTGAGAGACCATTTAAAGGCCTTTGCAGGTGTTTTGAGTTAATTAGCTGATTAGAGTGTGGCACCAGGTGTCTTCAATATTGAACCTTTTCACAATATTCTAATTTTCTGAGATACTGAATTTGGGGTTTTCATTAGTTGTCACTTATAATCAGCAAAATTAAAAGAAATAAACACTTGAAATATATCAGTCTGTGTGGAATGAATGTATACATTATACAAGTTTCACTTTTTGAATGGAATTAGTGAAATAAATCAACTTTTTGATGATATTCTAATTATATGACCAGCACCTGTATATGTATATCTCAGAAAAAAGGTACAAGGCTGACATTGCAAACCTGGTGGTATCCTAAGGTACAAAAGCTAAAAGGTACATATTTTTACCTTATATACCCCTAAATGGTACATATTAGTACCTTAGAGGGACATGTTTTTGCATAAAAGTCATTTTTGCATAATAGTACTTTTTGAAGGGCCCCTGAAAAGCATTTAGACAAAATAATGTTTACATTTCTTTGCAATAATAACAAAATTCTGTAAAGAAATATGGCACAAACAAACTTTTTGGTATATAAAGAAAAGTTTATTAGGTTAAAAAATAAGTTTATTAGGTTTGGATCACTATTGGTTATCTTAATTTGTGTTCATATGTTAAGATGATGGGAAATGACTTCATACATCTAAGTCCAGCTGGTTACAAATGATTTAACGACTTGAAAAAGTGAAGTTAGTTTTTTCAGAAAAAGTGAAGTTAGTTCTGACATTTGTTTGTAGATGCCACTTTTTTGATGTGGCATCAATGCAGTGACATGCATTTTAAGTGTTACTATCTATCTATCTATCTATCTATCTATCTATCTATCTTTCTATCTATCTATCTATCTATCTATCTATCGTAATATACAGCTATACTAGCTAGCTATTATACACTGTATATTCCACCCAAAATTAAGGTGGTATGGGATTCATTTAAATGCATGCAGGTGTTTTGCTTGAAATGTATGTGTATGTATGTGTGTAGCATAGCAAACAAAACCATCAATCTTATTCAAAACTTAAACTAATGTTCCCCTCTTTGTAGGCCTCTGCTGTAGTTTTTCCTTTAGTTCAGCTCTTTGTTATCAGGAGCTGTCAGCAGATATTAGCATTGAAAGTATTCTCTTTCATTTACAAAGCTCCTTCATCTACACCTTCTCAGGTTTTCTCAGAGGAAGACTGAAGCCAGGCAAAGGTTGTGCTTGTTTAAATGCTACATATTATTCTCTTATCCTGTCAGCCTCTTTAGAGCGTCTAGCTCCTTTATGGCACTAACCGTATCTGCTCCCACCCAGAACGCTCATGATATTTCAGAACAGACGTTAGGATGCCTGCATGAAACCAGAATGATGGATGTGAGAATCTCTTCAAGCTGCCTGTCAAAAGTTTTCAGAAAAAAAAGTTCTTGGAGATTGTGCTGGGTTTCTTCATTACAACAATCAGAAGTAAACTGTTACCTCATTAAACAGATTATTACAAGCCAGTAATCGTAGATATAGAACAAATTTAATGTAATAACAGCTCTCCGTGTCAGGTTTATGAAGGGAGCGTTAAATTTAGGATCACAGTGGAGGAAGTGTTGATTAATGTCGCCTTTGAATGGACACTGAGCAATTACAGTATATTAGATCTGGTGAACAAGATGCGCAGTGTTCATCATGACTGCATTTATCAGAGCTGGGAATAATGGAAGATACAAAAGACAGGCATATTATGAACCATATAAGCCTCTTAAACAAGGCTCATGAATATTAATTGATGTAACATTCACTCAGTAGTCAGACATGATAAAGATGGTAAGTTAGAGCTAGTTGTATTAAGATTACCATTTACCAACTGGGCATTTGTATCTAATGCTGATGCAACTACTTGCAAACTTTGTCTTGAAGATGTTGTTTTAAATGGTCAACTTTAAACAAAAGTAATTTAATTTTTTGAAAATTTAAATGCTTGCTACCTCCTTGCACAAAACTTTATAAATACATTTTACAAAAACTACAAAAACTTTTATGTTGGCTAACAATTTTTTTTCACCTGCTAAAATGATTAGCAATGCTTTCACCTGATCATTTTAGCCTAAATATCAGCACAAATAAACTACCTTTATTACTGACTGGCCGACTCGCTGAAAAGAATTTGCATTAATGTGAAACTAAATGAGCCTTGACTGACTGAGGCTTGACAGATGCATTAAGAGCAGAGTCCAATGCTCTTTTAAAGAGCACTGTACCTGTAATACATTGAACATATTAGCCAGGACACATAACCACATATCTGAGCCCGCAGATTTCCACAGAATTGGAATCCCATCATTCACAAAATTATACACATCCTGCACTCTTTTAGATATTCATTTAACAACCATTTTTGTGCTCGATAATGCTTTCAGTTACCAGTGTTTCCACCTGCATATTCTGCCAATTTTCTCCCATAATCAGCACAGAAAATGTGTGTGGGGGGGGGGGGGGGGTCATATATGCATTAGGGTAGCTCATATACAGTTGAAACAATGTTCATTTTTATTATCACAAAAAAGTTACAGTATAAAGTTAAGTATAAACATGTCATTTTTAATTGTTTTAACTGTAATTGATATTTCTTTTTTTTTCTTTGTCCACTCAAAAATGATGATAAACAATACCAATAAATAGTTAATATTTTCTACAGTTAGCTTATAAGGACAATACGAACTTTTACTCTTTTGTTTAGAAGTATACTCTTTTGTACCCAACTCAGTCAGTTCTGTCAGAAACTGTACCATTGTGCATTACTTAAATAATAATGCTCTAAAAATTATCTTTAATGCTCTTAAGTAGTGTAACCAACTGAATGCAAATTGCCATAGCATACTACTGAAAAATTGTTTTTCTGGTTGTTTTTTTTTCCCTGTCCTTCATTATAGACCTATACAACTGATAATTTGCTATTCTGTTTCAGAACATCTATGAGTACAATAGTCCAAAGTTAATCAGTAAATCACTGAACAATTAAGATTAAGAGTTCAAATAGGAATAGTTAATACACAAAACATTTAACAATAGTTCAAAAGGACAAAATATTGAACAATTAAAAACCAGCTTGTACAACTGTAAGAATAAAACAAACAACATTCGCTCAGTAAGTGAGTAACTCACTCATTCACAGTCATTAATCAACTTATGAAGTTACTAATTGTGGTGTCAGATGCAGTTGTCCCAATTGCAGGCAGCGTCTATATAAGGATTCTACTGCGGGTACAGATGTTACTGTGTTTCAGCTTTACCCCACACATTTCTCTAAATTGCACGATAACACTGAAGGGCACATTGTTATAAGATATGGCAATTTTTAGAGCACACTCTACAGATTATAAAACATCAAAGTTCAGTTTTAAGGTCATAAAGGGACAAGAAGCTATTCATAGCTTTCAGTCACGTGACCGGCTCGAAGACTTGGAGGGCAAAAAATCCATAGAACTGCTGCACAAGTGTGTCAATTTTCCATCTGTTTCACTGGCGCAAATATTTAGATCACCTCTCAAAAGACTAAAACAAAGGCATTTCTGAACAAAATGCACGTTTTGGTCATTTGCAATCCATATTAAGCACCTGCGGCAATATTTCAATTACTAAACAGTGCGACAAAACGTTGTAAAAACACTTAACGTGCTGTAATATATTTAAAACGGTAATATTAAAAGATCAAATTCAGTAGTCACCATATTAATGATGCATATTTTACATAGGCAAGCAGATGAGGCCGGAATATGAACGCAATCTGCTTAATGGTTCAGTGTTTTCCTTCTAATGGTTTTCTATGGGAAGCCATTTAATGTGAAACTTTACACATTGTGCTTATATTCTGGCTTCATCTGCTTGCCTGTACAAAATATACATCATCAATGAGGTGTTTACTGAATTTCAGCTTTTAATATCTGCGTTTTACTACATTATTACTTGATGCAATCTGCGTAAAAATAACTGGCCGTCAGTGGAGCAAAGCTTCGTTTTGCCCTCCAGGTGGACGTTCCTATAACATTCCTATATTTGCACAGCAAATCAACTCAACTCTTTGTCCCAATCTACAGAGTGTTACAGTAACACTGAAGCAGAGTTACCACTGTTCAGGATTATGAGATACGTTTTCATGTCTAAAAGCCAGAGCAGTAGTTCACAGCAGGTTTTCTTTTCTAATGCTCATTCATCACTTAATTAATCGCTTAATTATCCCATTAACTTTAACTCTGCTTCAGTGTTACTTTAGCACTCTGTAGATTGGGACAATATGTACTCTGAGCAGAGTTGATTTAACTCTGGGGATTTTTCTGTGTGTGACGTCATGTGAAAACTATCAATTCGATGTTAGAGGGAGTGGGTGAAGTGAAATTCTTGCCTCTAAAAATAGACTTTAATATCTCTGGATTAGAAAACCGTACATCCAGTTTACCAATTTGAAGAAGACACTACTATGCATCTTTGTAGCAAAATTCATGGGTCAGTTGTTATGCACACACAAGTTATTCAACACGCTTTAACTGTCACTAAAGACATTCACAAATGTTAGTTACTAGAAATTGGTTGTCACCAATCAATATCTTTTATCATCTGGCTGTTTTACTTTTAAAATGTCATTAGTAACAGCAGATTTCCAGGCTGTTTTCTCAGTCCTTACAGTAGTTTTTTTTTTTAATCCATTAGATGATCTGTGGACATTACTCTAGTGCGGTGAGTCTACGAAGGGCATGAAAACATGAAAGCATAAGCACTGATATTAAGTATCTAGTTTGTTTTTTAAATAAGATTTAAATATTAAGATTTAGTTTTGTTTGTTGTAGTACTGGTTGCAAACTAGATAAATCTCTTACAAAATCATGTAGGGGTTTGTTAGCTTGGTGTTTTTTCAAAAGGACTGAGGAAGATCATCATAATTGCACATTAGCATTTATTGCAGAGGAAAATAAAATATTAAACAGCTGCAGTGGAATACAAATCTATGAACAATTTAGCCCAAGGGATCCTCTTGGTGTGCAAGCAGAACAAGCCTGAGTGAAATTAACCACATTAATCTCATAAAGTGACCACAATCTCAAGCAGAAACAACCTCTTATAAAGGCGGACTTAAAATGCACTGCTTACTATTCTCTATATTTCCATCATCATATGCAACTGCTGAATTTAAGCGGGGTATGCATTTTTATTACAAATGCTGCTAACACTGCAGGGGCGTCAGTAGACCCTATTTACTGGTGCATGAGTAAAAATGTTAACTCTAAATACAATCTCTAAATATTACTATCCAAAAAAAGGACATATGAATAATCAATCTCAAAACCATGAATCACAAATTTGTTGAAATAGGGTTGTCCATTTGTTTAACTAATCCACTGATGATTAATGTGTATCTTGAACTTTGAAGAAGTATATAGAACTAACCTTTCGGGGAAGCTTATCTAAATAACCTGCTAATATCCCGTTTAAAAACAGACTATTTGCTTTTTCAGACGCTGCCCAGTTGGCAATAGAAACATCTCTTTTTGGGCCGTGTGGAGTCAGAGGGGTGAAATGCCACGGTTCTGATGTGCAGCTTGTGCTTTGAACATTCATTTACATCAGAAATGCAAAGTAAAGGGGGCAGACATCAAATACACGCAGCTCAATTGAAGTTTGTTTATGTGCGTTATCAAGACATGGAAATGGAACTGCCTGCTGTACAGCTAAAATACTGGCAGTGAATTTGATCGGTAGCACAATGCCAGTTCATTTCTAAAAGCTAAAATGATAAACACATTGTCTACTGCTGATATCAGAGACATTGGGGAAAAGAAAACTGTAGAAATGGACTTGGTCTTATGACTTTTGCATGTGGGTGTTTATTCAGCTTTGGTTCAGACTGAAAATGAAACTGAAACTTTTTACTTTTCAAATGCCTTTTATTAATAGATTTTGTTTTATTCTAGTCCCAGATTTTTACATCTTAAACTATGAAAAGCCATCAAAATGTTATATGCATTTTAAAAGTATAATCTAAACAAAGTTTGAAATAATTATAATCCATTTTAATGATTTAGTGAAAACATTTTAAAAATTGACAAAATATGAAACATAACATATGAAGTAAACTCTTGTCAACAGAATATTTTTGTGTCATTTCATGCTACAGTTTTGTCAAATGTATGAAGTGTAACAATTACCATATATATTGTTTATATTTAAGATACATAGCATGCTATGAAATAATCCTTCACTAGTTTGCTCCAAAAATATTTTCAAATACCATTTCTGTCATCATCATTTCCACCACAGAGGGCTATTAAATAAAATATATCATTTGAGATGTGGTGAAATAGCAATGTGATTGAAATGTTCATGACTTTCAGACAAAATGATGTAATTCTCCTGTCATATCTGTCTGCTGTTGGACTGCGGTGGCCAAAAATGCCAATAGTTGAAGAAATACACATTTGTTTAACCAGTTAAAATTGTATTAGTTATTTATTAAAGGCATAGTCTTGAAAATCTTTTAAACATCTAAAGAATGGCAGAAAACCAGCACTCGGCATTGTTGTGCACAATAAATCAGACGGTCCATGAATGGTCCGTGGGTGGTTTTGATCTGTTTCAGATATATATTTATAATGATAAACGTTCTAAGCTGGCTAAATTCAAAAGACTTAGGCAGGAGCTGGCAGAAATGGAAAGCCAAAGAGAAGGGAAACATAATTTGGGGAGCATCATATCCAGGGATCACAAGCAAACCAAAGGTAAACCTCACAACTCCACAGGGTAGGACATGTTAAATTAACTCTACATCCCTTATATGCATACAGAAAACATAAACTGCCATGTAACACACCCATAAATACACCAGAGGTTCCCTTGGCCAATATTATCCTCAGTTTGAAGCACAACCAATGGGCAAAAAAATTACAAGTTGGGTTTGGGTTAAATGTTTGACTTTGCTAAATTTCAGACTGGCTATTATCACGGTTTTGGCAGCTGTGTTTCTCTCTTTGGGATGGATTCCTTATTTGGCAGCTATATGGTGTAAGGTCAGTCTGCCATTAAAACTTAAAGTTGTCACATTCACTTAATTCATTCAATAAACCAGTTAAAATCCAACACATTTTCCACAAAAGTTATTTACAGTTTGTGCACAAATAGTGAAAGGTTAAAATACTTGTATCTGACTCTGAATAGGATGACAGGATAAACAAATGTTTTTCTTTCAGTAAACATTAACAATGGCAATCCTATTCCCATCTTCAATAAACAACAAATGTATGCTTTTACACGGTCTCAGAAGCACATTATTGATGGTCTAAAAACCTGTGTATAACTCTATCTGTCAACATCACTGAAGCAATTCTGTGCTATTCTTTGAAAGGCCTGAACTTCACACAAGGTTGTTCGGCTCTTTTAACAATTATCTGCTCCAGCTCATCTCGCTCCATTTCTTCATGGCTGCCCTTTAAGCACCCAGCAAAATCTCCATGGCAACTACAATCATTCATGCAGTCACCCAATGAAGTGACGCAACCGAGGTCCGCTGAGGAGACCTCATCATCTTTAGTGAAGATCCTACCCTCCGCTAGCACATCATGCAAATGACACGATTCACTTAGATATTGCCTTTGTGCAGCACATTTAGGTTTAATGCTTATGGTGTGAAGGCTGAAAAATTGAAAACAAAAAAACTGTGTGGATTTCATTTCCTTGTGGTTTGAAATAGGTTTATAATCGTATTCATCTGACTGTGAAATGAAAAAGCGTATGAAATATGTGCAAAAACTGGTCATGTGCAGAAAGAAACATGACTTGGGTATTGACTTGTAAAAATGATAAGCTGAAACAAACACAAAACAAATAAATAAAAATACATGAATAAAATTTTTGAAGTGAGTGCAAAAATTTCACCCTTTGACCTTTAGCTGAGCAATGACTTCCCATGAAAACTGTCCCTTTTGTTTCATCCAGTACAAATGGCAGCATCTTTATCGCTCTGCTGTGACAATCAGGGCTAGTTTAATGGTGTCTATTTTTCTAAATGATCTTTTTTTTCCCCGTCCGTTTTAGATAGGGTGTGTATTACAAGCACATCATTTATCATTTACTGTATGTACTCTATACTGCGTGTATTGTAGAAATGACTTTATTCAACTAAATTACTAGACACTTACACATAACATTTGAGTCCATGACAATTACAGAAGTCCATTTCTCTAACCCCAGGCCATTTTCACTGATTATTATCTTAATCATGATAACAATAATTTCAATATAATTCACTTTCTTAGAAGCTTAGTTCTTCAAAAAGCCTTTTCTAAGGTCTAAATGAGCCTGATATTTACTTGTTAATAAGTAGATTATATAGACCATCCCACATAAAGCTATCTGCATGAGAAAAAAAAGGAAATGAAGCAACTAGTAAGAAATGACCTGCAATTATGCTATCGTATGCTTATAAATGCTGTGCATTGTCTGGGTTGGTTTTCAGATGTTGTAATGCATATTTGATGCTTTCTTGATGCTTATGTAATGACAGCTGTAGCCTCTGGCTGAAATATAAAGACACAATTCTGTTTCAGGATGCATTTAAATTACCACCACAGATATTAAAATAAAACTACTTTCTGGAACCAGAAATTTTACTCAGATTTAGATAGAATGTGACCTCCATTCATTCCCAATTTCAGGTTTTGCAGATTTGCAACCCAAATTGTAAACAATAAGATATACACTACTCTGAAAGTTTGGACTCATTTAGTTGCAATGTTTATGTTATCTTAAAACTTTTTAAAACTCTCACTTCCTTTCAAACGTTTAGTAAAGTAAAATAGGTGAGTTAGACTAGATTAGACTAACAAAAGCAGCTAGAAAATGTCCAGCATTCATGAGAACGTCTTCTCCCATATGGAAATGAAATATGACATATAATGCCGTATATGCTCTAAGGTGATATATACTTGTCACATTCTCTGGGTAGATGAAGATGTCCCGAAAGTAATATTTACATGTATATATGTTAATATCTATATTCTATATGATGATTTTTATATAGTATTATATGTTGCAAAAATATATGGCAAAAATATATTTTTAATATTTATATGTATATATGCAACTTTACTAAAGAAATATATATACAAAAATATGTATGTTTATGTTTTTGTAATTTTAAATACGTCTATTTTATCTATCTATCTATCTATCTATCTATCTATCTATCTATCTATCGGATATACATGTACATGACAAATATGTCCAAAAATTTATTACACATACATAAATATACATACTATTTTTGTATGGGCTAGATATGTATGTTAATGTATGAAACTGTTCCAGTGTTTTTCATATATATTTTTACTTCATTTGACAATATATTTCACATATGGAAATTTAATATATGTACGTTTTACATGTGCATATGAACAATGATGTTGAAATAAGGTCTTTACAAATATTCATCATCTACCACAATGTAAATATGTCCACCTCCGTCAAATCAACCATTTCTTATACAAAAAATTTCCTCCTCAACATGCACAATGACATACCACCATTCAGTCAAATTATTAAAAGATGTATTAGACTTGATGCAGGATTACGAGTCTAGACTGCAAGAAACAAGCTAGTGCAACTCACTTCCAACAAAATAACACTGAAATCAGAAATCAGACGGGTACTTTTCAACACAGAGGAGTGCATGCAGTAAATCACAGCGTTTGAAAGAGATACTTCCAGTAGTGTCACTGGCTCAAATCAAAGCACATTGTTAAAGCATAGATGAGACAAAATATGTTCAAATGATTCCTTTTGCTCCCTGCGATCCAGTGCCTTAGACAGTGAGAACAATACAATTTACTGAAGATGTATCATTGGACAGCATGATCTGCCAATCTTTACATTGATATAATGCTTTAGGATGCAGCTGCCTGTCTGTAAGCAGACTTAATATGTTGCCTAATAACTGAGAGGCCTTTATGAATATATCTGCAATGACCTCAGGCTGCAAGAAAATACCAGCAGGATGATGACCCATATTCCAAATGAATAGTAAAGGAAACTCATGCTCAACATTTTCCTCTCCTTCTGCTAGTATGTGCCAGAATAGCACCGCCAAACAAGAGGGAGCAAACTTCTCCTGGATACATTGAACATGCAAATACAGTCCATTTGGAGATGGATTAAAACGACAAGTGAGGAAAAGAAAGAATGAATTATAAAATGCAATGTACAAGACCGCTGCGGAAATTGGAACAGGCAAGGTGTACAGTTCAAAAGCCATTTCAGAATCAGCAACTTGTTAAGATCTGGCAACCCTCATTTACATAACCATATCACAATGGAATGAGAATGTTGCAGTCGTGCCATACGGGCATGTTTGCGCTGCGATTCAGAATACTGTGGGCAGAAAGAAGGAGGGAAAGCAGCCGCTGCAAGAGTACAGGCTCTTTCATTTGTGCTCTTGCATAGACGTATACTAAGCACATCATGGGATGTGACACTTTCCATGCATGCCCAAAATGCCATCATATATACCCTGTGTTAATGGATAACTCGAAAATATTGATTTGCACTTAAAATAGAAATATACATCGTATAAACATTTTCTGTTAAAATCTCTAGTCAATATGCAATACATCATCATATGCCTGTCACGATTGACAAACTGATGCATAATGCTGGATAACAAACTGATGCATAATCTCTGTCTCATTGTATTAATGCTTGCAATTCAGTTGATAATTTAATAAGAGGGCATGTATTTTAATGCAAAGCAATACTGAATTAGGAAGTTTGTATAAGAAGTTATCGCTGTTCTTCCAATTAATCACTGGTGTAAATACAGTCATCGGTGTTTGTTTGTACATCTAGTGTTAGTATTTGAGGTCATGCATGCAGAACTGTGCAGCCATCCGTATTTGACATGGCTATATTGTTTGTTGTTTAATGCAAATGCTGTTTAAACTGCAACATTATGCACCAGTAAATTAAATGTCGGTATATTATTCCCATTGCTGTAAATAGTGCAAGTGCCACCCAAACATTAGATTAGTTTAATTTCCAAATAAAACTCGTTGCTTTAAAGCTGATGTGTGTTTTGATGTTAAAATTCTTTGTTTTATTGCATATAGTGTGTCTACCCTTGTGAAAAAGAAGCACACTTTAGCATACTTTTAAAAAAGAGAACTTATTACAGAAATAATATATAAGTGAAAACTGAATTTCATTTCATTAATGTCTTTAAAATATGATTAAAGTGTATTGCTGAATGTACTGACAAGCATTTATGGTAAACTAAAATTATACTTTTATGTAATCGAAATATGTAAATCAAGTTTTTAAAAATATTTGTGAATACACATTTGATGAAGTTGCAATATATTATACATAATAATAAAATAATATATAGTTATATATATAATATTGAATATAATCATGTACTTAACGTATAATCAAGTACTTTACATGTGCTTTAGTATGTTAGTCAACACATCAAAATAAGTGTACTTCTTTAGAACACGAGAAAAATTTATTAAAACAATGATTTAACTTTATGTAAGTTAATGATTTAACTCACTTTATAGAAAAACTTTTAATTATTACAAAGTGAACTTTGTAAAGTGTACTCTCTGTAAGTTTACTTACTACAAGTACAGTTAAAAAAAAAAACACTACAAGTGCTGTCAATACAGTTAAGTTTACTTCTTTTTCACAAGGGTAGACATGCCATACACAGGTGGAGTGAGGCTGGGGCGGGACTATCTGTTTGGCCCACTAATGACAGACGGGGAGAGTATTTAAAACAGTTTGAAAACAACTGAATTACAGTATTTATGAAATCCTCTTGGTTCTGCTACAGGCGCAGAAATTACACACTTCACCTTTTTAATTAGAGCACTTCTCTCATGATTGACAAAGTGCCTGTGGCATTTTTTCCATCTTGGCAATATTCACGTGTTTCCAAAAACCATTTAAACAGGGATAAAATCAAGTAGTTTACATTTGAATCAGTGCATTGGCGCAGACTTGTAGACAGAATGTGAAAGAATTCACAATTTTCTCATGCAACCAAATGACAAGTTAACAAATAATTCTTAAGTCCTGTATAATTTCTGTTGGCTGATCAACACTTTATGATCGCCAATCAGACATGTTTGACAGAAGATGCATTCGAGTTAGACACAACAGAATGAAACAGACTGCAAGAATCTCAAGACACGTTTTAAAAAGGTCTTTTTCCATAAACAACTCATTTTAATTTGACGTCTTAATAATTATCATGGCGCAAGATGCTTAAAAGGCATCAGGAACCACCCTGTCTGCATGTGAATGGCTGTTTTGCCAGTGTCTTAAAGGCGATGGATTTGAAGATGCAGCTTATCCAAGAGGGTTTTATCGTGCAAACTGTCAAACAGCGCTCTGTCACTATGCTAATTGAAGCACCACTGCTAAAATATTTAAAACTAGTCATCCTGACTAATCGACTAGCCAGATGATGACCATTCTCACACACCAATTATCTTTACATCAAGATGATGATGATTTTAGCAATGAATTATGCATATTTGTCCAGCAAAACCAAAGCAAACTCTTTTAGTCAATGTACATGCTATTATCTATAGACTGATTATACATATTACATTGTATTTTATGTTTCTCAGCATTTCTGCTCCAGTTCTCAAGGAGTCCAGGAATGAAAAGAGCCCACAGGCAGAGCAAAGTCTTCAAAAGCTCTGAAGGACATACAAAACAGCAGAATGCAGAAGTGGCCTTGTGAAGTTGAAAAGAGTCAGCGGGGATCAGAAGGCCTGGTGCTGATGGGAATTCAATGTATTGTTTGCTCTTACGCGAGGCAGAGGGGAAAAGGACTCCGGTTTGCATGCTGGGAGAGCAGTCCTGGTGTCAAGGGCAAGATCAGACACCAAGATCCAAACCGTCAGTCATGTATGAACAGCTTACGAATGAACAAAACGTAGTCAGGATGACAGCGTATACTGTATGTTGTGGCAGAGCAGCCCTGTCCCAGCTCTCATCTGTTTCAGTACTGTGGAGGTGTACAGAGCTGGACCGGACCTCGGGTTGAGTGTTATTCAGGTGTGTTGGCGATGGAGTTGGGGGTTGAATTCAGCACTGGGTTCATCGGTGGTATGGCCTTGTGACTGAAGTACTCCACTACCTGTTTAGGCACCTCCGCTAGGACACACTTTGCCAGAGCAGCTGGTGAAGCCTGCAAAAGTCACACATTTATTGGCCTCCATGAGGGGTAAACATTAACAATAGTGAGAAAGAGCAAATCAACCAAATTCATGGTAAATTGTGTTCAAACAAAGGCGTGAGGAAAGTACAGTTTGTAATTTAAATTGTTTGGTAGAGAGCCAAGCAGCAGGCTGTTGAGAGTATTTACACATTTTTAATCCTCACTTTTCTAAAATGACCGTTTTCTCTTTTTATTCTGGCTGTGTACATCAGTGGAGGGAACAAAACTGTGAAGCTCTAAGAGCCATTTCTGGCCGAATGCACCACTGGCGTATACTGATTTGGGTCTGCCTGCTTCATTCACCCACAAACCATGGCATTTATGCAAGCCATCCATGGCTCCTTTTACAACGCGTTAAAAGTACTTTTCAAATTTTAAGGCCATAAAAAGTATTGCAATATATTAGTTTTTGTTTGCAAAGGTCTCACATTTCAGATGGACATTCATTACTATACTTGTACTGTACTTATACTTTCTTATATTTACCTGCACCGAAATGTCAACATGTCTGTGCTTAACTAATGTCTTTTAAAATATTTTGCGTATTTTCTAGATTATATCATTTATGAAAGCCTGTTACCTCCCCAGAGTAAAACAAAAATCAACAAATAAAAATATGATTGCAAATTTTATTCACATAGTAGTGACTTGATATCTCCCAATTGTAACTCTACATTATATTTTGCAATGCAACTTTGTTTAAAACCGAAACACTGTCTTATATTTCACAATGTGACAATATCTCAAAATTGCAATTTTATTTCTTGGGATCTTGACTTTATTTTTCAGAATTCATAACTTTAATTCTCACATTTGCAAATTTATATTATATTCTCAGATTATATCTCAAAATGTGATCTTTTAAAATTTATCTCACTTTCTCTCATTTACCTTTTTTATACTTTACTTACATGTTTCTTATTGGGTGAGGATGAAAACTGCAAACACTGGTAATTGTGGTTTAACTGTTGTTTTTTTATATTTATTTATATTAATTATGCATTTTCTAGACTATTACTGATTTTCTCACCGGAGTAAACATAATAATTTATTTGTAATTCTTAAGCATAACTCTGCAGATACCTTCTTTCTAAGGTTCAGGATCTACAGGAACTACGGGATCTACAATAAAACATGTACCTTCGTTTGCAAATTCCCAGTGACAAAGAATTGATAAAAGCTGACCGTTTTAAAGTCTCTGAAGGGCACAAACTGGACGATGTCCCTCAAGACGGGTTCCCCTTTGGGTGAGCGCAGGACTCCATCATCCCCATCAAGGATCTGCATGTCTGTGAAGTCGGCGTTTCCCACTCCCACTATAATGATGGACATAGGTTGGTAGGAGGCCCGAACAATGGCCTCCCGTGTATCGGCCATGTCTGTTACCACCCCGTCTGTGAGGATCAGCAGGATATGATACAGCTGGCAGAGAAAAGGACTGTTATCAGTTATATTGTCTGATTTATACAATTTTATAAACATGTCTGGAGCTTCATCCACTAAGCATTCACTTTCAAGGAAAAATGGACATTAATGGATATTGTCATTACTTAATGACCCTCATGTTGTTCTAAACCTGTATTCTTTTTTTCAGTGGTACAAATCAATTTGTTTAGCATATAAAGCCCCAAAAAGGTGCAAAAAAATCCCCATGAAGGATTCTTCAAAAACTCTACTGAACCGAAAAATAACATAATTTGGGTTTGAAATAACATGAGAGTGAGTAAATAAACATAATTTTAATTTAGGTGAACTATTCCTTTAAATGAACAGAATATTGGAGACCCTTCTAAAACAGGCAGTCAGTGGGCTAACATTAGCTATATTTACTGGCCTGAACATCCCAGAGGTTCTGTCAACATTAAACATGCAATATCTACATTTTGAATGAATGGCCTGGTTTCTGAACATTGATCTCACTGAGCTCATTTACTGAAAAATGATCACTTTTGGGGAAGGGGTGATGTAAGATTAAATAATAAATGAAGATCATCACAAGGACATATTGTCTAGAAGACAGCAATGAAATAGAGCAATGCATAGATAATTGCTAAGCTTGAGGGCAAATATTTGACCCGAGACGATTAAATGGCATGTAAAGGGACTTAATAGAACTCTAAATTGATTGTAGCTGTGTTAATTACCAAAACAGCCCGCGAGATAATCAGCTAAAAAACTTTAAGCGGTTTCATTTGGACCTAAATTTCAAAGGTTATGTGAACAAAACCAAGGACAGAAGATAAAACCCCAAAAGAATAGACAGGGGCAAAATCATTAAACCACTTTAAAGAGCAGCATGTCAAAATCCATTTTTAACTCCCATTTCACCTACAGTCCCGACACCAAATTCATGTCACCATGCATATTTCACCATGCATATTTACATTAAATCACATAAAATTAAGTCCTTTCTTTAAAATTAATTCATTTCATTGAAAGGACAAACACGTCTTTTCAATACAAATTTGGAAAGGGTAGAAACCATCACTGCTATTATTTGCATGATGCAATTAACCCTGCAATATTACTGAAGCCGAATACCTTATTCAGAAAGGTGCAAATAATGAATTATATTGAATAATCTTTAGACTGATTATCCAAAAAGCAGAAGGATGAAGTGATATTTTTAACAAATATCTTAAATTACAGTACAATAGTGAGTCAATGTGACTGAAGTCTGAACTTTAGAAAATGCACATGCATTTATGAAATCCAATCTTAGAGTAACATTAACCTATGATATTAAAATAACTTACACTGTTATCATTATATTTCTGATTCAAGCAGAACTTTTTTATCATTAGCTATTTAGCTTTTTTTTTAATTTGACATACATTATGTAATAAAAATAGTTTTTGTTCCATCTAAAATATGGTTATAATTTAGTTTCAGATTTAAGCCCTGCCTACATTTGAATATACAGTAGATATATTCACTTTGAAATGGAAAGTCTTGATGATTAAAAAAAAAAAAAAAAAAAAATTTTTTACAAATTTAAAACATTAAAAAAATAAATTGATTCATTTGTTTATTTATTTATAATTATAATATTCTTTTTAGTTAAAACGACTCCTAATTTGCTGCTTATTGATAGTAAGTAAGGTTGTTGTTGTAGTTACATTTAGGTATGTTATGACACATGATGTAAAATGATGCACTTTCTACATTTTAAAGTATATGAATAACAGTGGTGGAGAAACACTGTACAGTCTCAGTGAAGTATACCAGATCATGATAGTCAGCTGTATCTTCCACTACATAGAATCCACTGAGGAATTTCCCCATGCAAATAGCCACCAGCAGCGCTATTGAGACCATGTTTCCACCGTTACTTTATTGCATAATTCCTTTGTGTTTATTTTTAATGAATTTCTCCTTCAGTGCTGTGCCATAAACAGAAACTTTAAAGCTACTCACAGAAGCATCTTTGATGGGTTCTTTCCCAGCCGCCAGCTTAGCTATTCTGTTGATGATGGGAGCCACATTAGTGGGACCGTAGAGCTGGATCTTGGGCAGGCAGTTTTGGTAGGCTTCCACGACCCCCTGGATCTCTGATCAGAGAGAGAGGGGACACGGCTATCACTTCTGTTCTGGAGGCTTATTTGTATTTCTATCTCTGTCTCGAAAGGCTTCTGAGAGCAGTGCTGAAGTATTGGCAGCGAAGGCAACAGATTTTGGGATCAAGGGACTGACTTGGAAGTCTCCATCTTCTGCAGAAACGTGAACGGACTATAGCAAGCCCAAGATTTTTCACAGTCTTCACACATTCTCTTTGAGTGTTAAAGGAACTGTTCACCCAGAAATTAAAATTCGGTCATTATTTACTCACCCTCATGCTGTTCCAAAACCATATGACTTTACTTGAAGCCTTTATGTATAATGCATTATAAAGGTATTCATAATGTATGTTGCAATGCATTATAGCTTTTCACAAGTAATTTTAACCAAAGTTAAATGCATAATAATATTTGCAGATTCTTTGTTACATCTGAATTGGGTTGTTTGTTATGTGCATTACGCATTATACTTTCTAAAGGTGTAGCAATGAACAGATAAGTATATTATATTGTAGCATTATAACTGTAGTTACAAATATTCCAGATCATACAATGAATTATAAGGTGCATCATATAAATAGTGCATTTAATTTTTTTTATAATTGTTTTAACCAATGTAAAATTCTGAAATTGGTTGTTTGTCATGTGCATTGCACATTATATTTTCTAAAGGTGAAACAATGAATAGATAAGTATATTATAATGCAGTTCTAACCACTGCTTGGACTGAGTAATCGCTGCAATTTCTCCCGTGGGCCATGCACTGAAGGCACTAATAAGTTTCATATTGATAATTGCATGTTTTGCCAAGGACCTAATCATCGCAGGACGTAGCTACTCAGGAGCATTGGGTTGTAGATCTCCGGTTGCATTAAACGTATTACACCCAATATTCTAGATCAGACAATGAATATTTGCTCATAAATACTCTTTTAATTTTTTTTATATTTTTTAACCAACGTTTAACAGCATGCATAATAATATTAGCATATTCCTATGTTACATCGGAAATAGTTGTTAATGCTTAATGCATTATAATTTCTAGATTAGTGTGTACGATTATGAGTGCAGAATACGCTTTTTATATTTTATTAATAAACTGTGGTTGTCGCAAATTTCAAGATCAAGTAATGGTTCATAAGGTTTTGCCATCATAAATAGATTTCATTCGAAAAACAAAGATGATCTTTTATTCTTATAACCAAAGATTAACATACATAATAACAGTTTTAAGCAAATTAGCTTTTCATTTTTAAATGAAGCTGTTCTGTCACAGGCATGCACATTTATTTATCTAAAATACAGAAAACAATAATAGATAATATTATAATTATTAAAATAACTGCATTTCTATTTGTAATAGTATTATAAAATGAAAGGCTTTCAAAGATGAAAGACATTACTAATTCTTCTGTCGTCTGTGAAACATGCAAATGCTGATTTGCTGCTCAAGAAACATGTTATTATTTAACTCTTTTCATATTTAAAACACTACTGAGTCTGACTTGTCTGGATTCCATTTGATAATAGAGCATCTCATAAGATCGTTTATCAGAAATCAATAAAGTTTATGTAACATTACAGTCTAAGCCTAACATCTAAAATTATCCAGTATTGAACTGTGTGTTGTTTGAAAGAATTATAATTAAACTTGAAGCAAGATCTAGTCAAAATGCCGATACAGACATACAAATGATTCTATCAGATAAATCTAGCTTCTGAACTAATCATCAATGAAACCTGATATAATCTACTGGTGTTTTCTAATACAAGATGGTCAATAGAAATGAGTGAGCAGAATCAGATCTTAATGCAACAGCTACCAGAATTCAAACATCAGTTTATCAGGAAAAATTCATTTAAACTATATTCTCCTGACACATCATTAAACATTTCACTTATGCCTTTTTGCTGTATTTTGATAGCAGAATTCAGCTCTGTGACGGCAGCGTTTGATGCTGCTGACAAAATGCGTCAGCCTCTTGACTAGTTCGACACATATAGGCAATTTTTTATAATTCGATGATAAAATATCAAACACTGAACGGATGCAAGCCTTAAAGTCAATATCGTCAAATATTATGAATGGTTGAAATGCAGTCATCTAGCGTCTGGTGAAATATTTTCTAGGTACATGTAGATAGCTAATTTATAACTGCATTACATAGTGAATTAATTTTTTTATAGTGCATTATATAAAAATGCTTTAAGTAGAAGCATTACTAACTTTTCTTCGTCTGTGAAACACAAAAGCAGAAATGTGGAAGAATGTTTTATTCACTCTTTTCCATATTAAAACACTAACTGGAGTCTGAGTTGTTGAGTTCCAATATAATATGAGCATTATAAATCTTCAGAAACAATATAGTATATGTGACTTACAGTCTAAAAGTAACCCACTAAAATATCCAGTTTGAACTGATGTGTTTGTGTTTTTAAACATGAACTGATCTAGTCACTGGCCGAACAACTACCATGTTCCAAACCAGCTTAACTACCTTGAGCTGGTATAACCAACTGGTTTGTTGCTAGTCCAAGATGGTCAACCAGCAAATGAGTAGCGTAGACTAACCAGCTACCAGCTTCCAAACACAGTTAGGAGAATCTTAAACTAGATTCTCCTGCCATCTCATTCTCACTTATGCCTTTCGACAGATTTACTGTGCAGTGATTGGTCTGTGAGCAGGTTTGATGTCGTCATTGATGTCACCATTACATTGATATCAAACCTGACTCAGCCTTAAAGGCACGCAATATTTGAATGGTTGACAGTATAGGGTGATATTTTCTGTAAATAGAACATATTTGGATCTGTTCTTCACACAAAGATGGCTTCGGGATAAAGTGGTGCACAAGTCATATGGGATCACTTTTATGAAATGTTTATAGTGCTTTTTTGAAAAGAGTGGCCCTTCCTCAAGATTTCTCCTTTTGTTTTCCACAGAAGAAAGAAAGTCATATAAAGTTTAAAACATCAGTGAGGGTAAAAGTAAATGATGACAGACTTTTATTTGTGAGTGAATTTTCCTATAACTGTGGCTAAAGCTTCAAACACATCACTGAGTGTCTCTGTTCAGTTCCCATGAGATGTTCCCTCACTTACTAACATACAAAGTGCTTGTCGCTCTTACCTTCACATTCATCATCCTCCGGGTTGAAATTGATGGCAAAGTCGTGAGACACCTGTAGTTTGGAGAAGAAAACACACAGAAAGGCTTTGTTTATCCAGCTTCAGCTTGTTTAGCATGCTATTACACACCTGTTTTCTGGTTAAAAACCTAATTCAAGGTCATAAATCCTGCTGTTAAAGGAAGGCAATAAATCATGCTGTGCTTATTTGCATGTTTCTAAGAAAAATACTTTCTGCAACACTATGCATGAAATGACCTGATGATGATGCTAAAACTAAATAGCATCCTCCCTACAGATTTCCCATTGTAAGCAACAACCACTGTGGACCCCCTCTGGTACTTTTGCAGCACACATTTCATTGCGATTGATTTTCTTTTGTTGAAAAAGACATTCTAAATATAACTATAATTATTATATTTCCTTGAAAAGGAAATAGAGCTCATAGCTAGTGCAGTGCAATCTGCCTGAACAAACGGAGCATAAAATGAAATCCTGTGACAGTTAACTGTCAACACTCAGGGAAGCCTTTGCAAGCTGTTATTATTTTAATTCTGTGAGAATAGCCCCTTTCTGTAAAGGTTGTTGTTTCATGAGAGATAGAGTCTGTAAATAAAGATAAAACAAGTTATGACTTTGCATATTTGAGATACACAGTGCCAGAGACTGTGCTTTGCTGATCCGACTGGTCTACCAAATATAGAAGATGGTAGATACTTCCACATTTAGAAATTATATACTAATAAACAACCCTTTTAAAAAAGAAGTGCACTTAATTGTATTGAATGTGCACTTGTTTTTTTCTTTCAAAACTTAATGAAGTAAAAAGCCACTTAAGTGAACTTAAAGAAAGAACACTTGTATGACTGCTCCATAACACAATTAAGTACATAATTCATGTCAAATTAAAGGTTTTACTTTAAAGCACATTTTTAATCATTTGTTTTAATAATCTTTTGCCATGCTTCAAAGTTTAGATGTGTTGACTTGCATATTAAAGCACATGTAAAGTACTTGATTGTATTTTTACTGCACTTCAATATTACATTTATTACAATGTACTAAATTAAACTTAAATACATGACACACGTTTCAATATAAATGACATTAAAGTATATTTTAGTTTACCATGCTTGTCTGTACATTCACCAGTACACAATCAAGTAAACAATAGAAACAATTTTGAAATTACATATACATATAAATGACAAGATGTACTTAAGTACAAAAGCATTTAATATGAATTTAGACTATATTACACTATTATTTAAAATGCAATTAACATGGAATTAAGTCTCCAAAACGTTTTAAACCATACACACTCATATATTCTTTTAAAGTATATTATTTCTGTAATAAGTACTCTTTTTAAAAGTATGCTAAATGATACTTCATTTTTCACAAGGGGTTGTATTCACTGTGTATCTGTTCATTCTTCTCACACAGACTTTAGTATGTACTGCAAAATGTACTAACAAGCATGCATGCACTAAAATATAATGTCATTTCTTTTGAGACTTTGATGCCATGTATGTAAATATATTTGTAATTTAGTTGAACATGTGTACTACTACTTTTTTTACAAGGGACCACATGTGAATCTACATAAAGTATATATAAAAAATGGTCTTTTACCTCATAATTAGGTGGAATTCTTGCACCAAAGCCCAAAGCAGAGAATCGTTTGTCACTGGAATCAGATAAATACATTGATTAGTAAATAAAACAACACAGTGGGAAAAGAGATTAAAAAAACATCTACAAAAAGGGAAAAAGAGCAAAATAATGTGAACACCTCAGAAATTGGCCATATTTCCTTATTATGGTGTTTTAAATACAGCTTCCAGCCTACTTTGAATAGATTTATAATATTTTTTAACAGTCTTCAGTTGAATGTTGTCTATAAAAACATCTGCCAGTTGCTTTAGAGATGCTGAAGGAGGAAATCGTGTTCTCACTCTTCTCTCCAAAACTGCCCCAGTGGTTTAATAACATTCAGGTCAGGTGATTTGTCTGGCCAGAGCAGACACTAAAGTTCATCTTGGTGCTCCAACTGTCCCGGTTTTATGCTCATGATGCCATCTTTTTTTAATTTCAGCATTGGTGTCTGTGATTAAAATTTTAGCAATTACAGCTTTTGGAGGAACGGTGGCTTTGTGAAGTTCTCTCTGGTTGGTTTTTGTGAAAACAGGGTCTTCAAAGCGAATATTGAGGTTGCTGTCATTTTTGCAGTAGTTCTGTGTTGTGTGGACACAGTCCCACTATTGCCTACTATTCTTCTTTGATGATAAAGTCTTGCCATGCTTTTTGTACACAGTCATAATTGTAAAGTCTGTTGCTCTTAACCAGTGTTGGGGAGTAACTAGTTACATGTAACGGCGTTATGTAATTTAATTACAAAATAAATGTAACTGTAATCAGTTACAGTTACTAAGAAAAAAATTGTAATTAAATTACAGATTACAGTTACTTATGAAAATGTTAACGATTACAAAGGGGGTTACATTTGTATTTACACACAACCACATACAGATTGAATTGATTTATTTCCCAAATTGCACTGACTACTGTAAAATATGAGAGACACGGCCCATGACTTCCACGATGCGGAAAACACGGACTGGTTCGTAGAATCCAGTCTAAAAAACGGAATGTCTCTAACGCTGAATGTCACGGAATATGCCACATTTTGGATGAATAAATCAAAAGAAGGTCAGTACACATGAATCAAAATGCGATATGGACTAGTGTCTGTGAATATTAAGCTTCAAAAGACACTATATGAATCCGGCACGTTCTGCGTGTCTCTGTGGAAACAACGCGCGGACTGGACAATTCCCGGTGGCCTGGCAGCCGATTTGGCCCGCTTTTTTAATTTTTTATATATATTATTATTATTATATAATTGCCTGCCGAATGTATTAACGCGATTATTTCCGAATTCACCACTCGATAATAAATCTCTGATAAATCATGAATCTGTTAGTCGTGACTGGCAATGCGTGCCTCCGCCACACGGTTTCGATCAGAGTAATTAATGAATAGAGTGGAAGCACTCAGGAGGAGCAGAGGAGCAAAACTGTTCAGGACTTCAAGTGCAGGTCAGTTTAATCTGTAAATAGACTATTGTAGTTTTGTCTTTGTTTACTTAGTTAAGCAGTAGCAGCCCATCAGTCATCACCCAAAATACTGAATAACTACTAAAGGACATCATTATTATCTACTGTAAAGTTATAGTAGTAGGCTAATTTAGCAGACAAATAATCATATCGTTTTATAATAGGTTTAGGGAGAGGCTAGGGCAGACGACAACAACACAAGCCAACCCTTACGGAAATTAACGTTGATTTTTACTATAAATCCAAAGACAATGATTAATATTGTTAAACCATAGTACCCACACATTAACCATGTTTTTTGCTACACTAACCATAGTTTAACCATGGAATTTGTAGTAAAAATAAATGCAAATGGTAATCCATTTGCCAAAAAACATGGTTAGTGTATGTTTACTATAAGTTCAAGTTCAAGATTTATTTGTCACATACACGATTATACAGAGAGTATTAACCAGCAGTGAAATGTGAGTCATAATCAAATCATGGTTAATTTTTGTAAGAGAAAAATATGACTCATGTTCAGTATAGGATTTTTCCATAAAGATATTGTAAAGATGTAGTTATTATTGTACTAATTTGGACATGTAGGCAATTTCGAAAGTAGGCCTATAGTTTTGTTAAATCTTGAGTAGGCCTATTAAAGTCATGTGAGAGACAGCGAGATATAAGGGCAAAATAAAGAGGCTGAAAAGTAAAATGGAAGTGAAGGTGCAATTCAGGAGAGAACTTTTAATTATTTTGCATGTCCCCAGCCTAAGGATTTAAACCTTTATTAAGGTGTGTATCGCTCATGGTGTTTTCAGTCTCTGCCGCCTCAATATACAGTATATGAGTACATGAACACATAAACATAATCTCTAGAACTGCTCTGAGTCACTTCATGAGAATTGTACAATTTCCTTTGAGAAAACTATCGTCGTATCATATACAAACAGACACCAATGTTTCAAAAAGACATCAATGTTTCAGGAGTTTAGTACACAGAATAGGACACATGCTTATTAGATAACCATATTTGGGTTGATGTATATGCTTTGGGTTGATGTGTTTCCTGTACTTATGCGAAGACTTGGTTTCAAAAACAGTATCAGTAAACTATTCTTATGATTTTAAATCTGCATTGAACTTCAGATCTATCTACAGTCAAACTACAGTCTGATTTTGTGGTGGATGTGTTTAGATTTTATCATCTTAATTCAAGTGATGAAGGATTTTGAAGGTCTGACAGTAATCAGTTGAGCACTAGTTAACCCTCCATGGTGTAAATGTTTGAAAATGATTAACAGTTGAAAACATTCATTAGAAATTTAAAAAAGTAATCAAAAAGTAATCAAAAGTAATCAGTTACATTACTTTAATAAAGTAATTGAAAAAGTTACACTACTATTACATTTTAAATAGGGTAACTTGTAATCTGTAACCTATTGCATTTCCAAAGTAACCTTCCCAACACTGCTCTTAACATTTACATTTACATTTACATTTATGCATTTAGCAGACGCTTTTATCCAAAGCGACTTACATTGCATTCAAGTTACAGTTTTACATTTGACCAGCTCTTGCTTTCCCTGGGAATCGAACCCATGATCTTGGCGTTGCTAGCGCCATGCTCTACCATTTGAGCTACAGGAAAGCTGTTAACACACCAAACATCTGGGCTGTTAAGGTTCCAAACGCTCCTGCTAAACAGGTTCTCATGATTTGTACTTTTTGAAAGTACAGTTCACCCACGGCTTGAACTTAACACTGTTGAACACAACATATACTACACGGAAATACAACCTAGAGCATATAGACAATGAAAACACATTTACATTTACTCACCTTCAACTTGTTCCAAACCTGTATAACTTTCTTGTATAAGCCATTGACTTTCATCGTATGGAAAGAAAAGTTAATATGGAATTCAACAATCTTCAGAACATCTTTTGTGTTCAGCAGAAGAAAGAAACTCATGCAAGTTTGGAACAACCTGAGGGTGAGTAAATGATAACATTTTCATTTTGGGGTGAACTACCCCTTTAACCCCTACAGTAATTGGTGTTTACATTATTTTGTCCAAACACTATATGTGCAAATCTTAGGTCCTTTCTCAAATATTTCATTCATCCAAACCCTTCCACGTAATCACACACAGGGCTTAGTACCAACAAATACCCCACCAGCATAACAAGGTTCAAATATCAATACGGCACTGGGGTGAACACGGTGTACTGCTGAGGGCAGAGGTGTGTGTAAGATCATCATATATATGGAGAGTGTTGGAGGGATGAAAGAGACTCCAGAGGGAGAGGGGAAGGCACAGACGCAGCAGGACAGCAGATCCACACAGCTGATCACTCAACAGGCGACAACTCACAGCCGTGTGACGGAGAGAGGAAGGGTATCATGGGGTCAGAAGCACAGAGGCGTGCAGCAGAGAGCTGAGACATGAGAAACACGATAACCACAGGCACAGAGCTTGTCTTTCACTTGCTAATGAAAGCTAGATGAGATAGCACCATTCTGATAGCTGTCACCAGAGGCCACTAATGCCGGCCAATCAATGCCACTTTCTTTCGCTCCAAAATCTGAGGTGTGATTTGAATGAATCGCAGTTGAGCCAAGTGAGTGTATCTTTTCGCAAATAGCATTAATGGACAAAGCTAGTGCAGTAATCCACTAAACTGAGTGTGCAGAACTTTTATTCACAGCAAGCTTGTTCCTCATCCAGAACTGAATTGGGATCATCATTTAAATCAGTTGCTAAATCTGAGTTGAATTTAACGTGAGGTAGCAAACAGGAAGCAGAATAGCGAATTGAATATGAATGTAAGGAAGTATTTAATTAAAAGTAAATTAAGAATTAAATTGAATTAAAATTTCATAGAATTCCATATGACTAATGTTTAACTAAGAAAGAAAACTTTTAATTATTGACAGTCTCGTTTAAAATTTTAAAAAAGTTTGAAAAGTCTTTAAAGTTTAAAGGTTTTATAAGCCCAAAGAAGAGCAGACTGATAGAAAGATAGATTTGAATTTAATATTTCATCAAATAAATGATCCTTTTTGAACCAGGGTGCAACAACACAATTTCCCAGAATGTATTATGCATGCATTTTTTTGCATTAAGTAAATGTATAATCTCTACGTATAATGCATTACATATAAAGGCTTTAAAGTTAAACTAATTAAAATAAAATATTTTAAAAACTTAAATTTATTTTACTTCAGCTAGTTTAAAAAATAATAAACTAGCTGAAGTAAAATAATCAAAAATAATCAAAAAACTAAAACTTACACACAAAAAAAAAACTATTACACATTTTAACTAAAATTAAAAATTCTAACATTTTAACTAAAATTAAAATGAAAACAAAATATATTTAAAAAATCTATATATTAACAAAAACTATAAAAGTATATCAATAATACAAAATTAAACACTGACAGGGACGTTAAACCCACAGTTTCTAAAACAGCCATAAATGAAACCTTATCAAATAAACCATACTCTACAGCAGATCCGGTAACTCTTAAGCATATGGATTATCAATGCAATCTGTCTAAAAAACCCATCCTGCTTGGTTTCCTCCGATTGGACAGAACTCTGGACCCATGTGTGGCTCAGCTGATTCTCCTCACATTAGCATGTTTGGTTGCCTGAAGACATCACGCTGTGACAGCTATAGAGAATGTTCCTTCAAGCTGATCCACGAAGAGACACACACTAATCTCTGACATGATGTAATCGCCATCTCCATAATCACATTTTAGCTAAAGTTAACGAGAGCTATTTAGCTGTGATAATTTGTTTAACGTAGTGAAGAAAGGAGTGATTACTGAGATACGTCCATGAGAAGATAACATGGAGACAAACATTACAGCTGTTCTATCCTTCTTCAACTCTCGACCTCCAACCATTTCAGGCACAACTAAACCCATTAAAGCCCAGCGGCCAAGCAACACTGCATCAACAACTTTAAGAAGAGCTTTTACCAACTTGCTGGATAATGACAGGCAAATCATATTTACATGAAAAATACACTTAAAAGGGTCATAGTATGAAATAGGCACATTTAAAAAGGTGATTTTCATAGTAAATATTCACTTTTTGGGCCCTATTTTAACGATGTAGGCACATGGTCTGAAGCACGTGGCACAGGTGCACTTAGGTCATGTCTGAATCCACTTTTGCTAGTTTAACGACAGAAAAAAATACTGCGCCATCGTTTTCAGTTGCCTCAAAATAGCTACGCGCCAACAATGTGCCTGAACACACCTCGTTTTCAGACTAGCACGTCCATGGGCGAACAAATGGGTGCTAGCGCATTTGCTATTTAAACAATGTGGTGCTGGACGTAAAAATGATAACTGCATCGGGCTGAAACTAGCAAAAAAACATTTGCATTGTATGATAGGGCCCATGGTTTAAATTACAAAGTTTTTATTAATTATTATTATATACACAACCTAAGGAGACAACTTAAAAAAAACATTATGTGAAGTAAAACTGAAAGAATTCATTAAAAAAATAAAGGTTTTATTTCCACATATTTATGAAAATATGCATTGTATATATAAATATGGATCTGCACGCAGGCCAAACGGCATCTTAAAAAGAAAGATATAAAAATACAGCATTTACACATTTTTGTTGATGTGTGTGTATATAATGAAGTAAAAGCTAACATCACTTATTCAATTATTTTGTTAGACATAACAAACAACCCTTATTTCACAAAATGAAACAAAGATTGCAAAATAACTGTACAGTATATTCATATGGAAGAAAAATCTGCACATTAGTCTACATACCAAGTCTTCTGAAGCCATATGATAACCGTGGCTCTCAAGTTTCAGCTCTCAAACATCTAATGTCTGTGTATTCTCAAGAAAAAAGAAGGAAAATAATACGGGCTTGAAACCAAATGAAAGTGAGTAAATGAAAGCATTTTTATTTTTTGGTGAACTGATAGTTTAATGGAATCACAAACTGAAGAAATAACTGCTTGGAGTTGAGCTATCATTTTCTTTTTTTCCTCTAAGCAGTTGAAGGAATTTCAATTTAAAGCTTCATTTACTGACACTGAATAAAAACTTGGCAGGTGGGTTACAGAAACATCATATCTGTAAGATTGGCAGATAAGTAAATCTGATGACAATCTGTATTTTAAATGGGTCAACACCACCTGGCCTCCAAAATGTCACTAATTTTAATATCTAAACTCTAATATCCCCTGAAGAACAGTTAGAAATATATTTATAATCTTGGATTCAGATTACATCCTCTGCTGATGTTTGTCCTTTCTTTCATTTGCAATTTAGTAATATAGTCTACATCCAATTGCTGCACCAATGAGCATGCATGCAAATCTTGTGCAAATCAGTTTGAAAAAGATTTTTAAACATTTTCTCAAAAACCCAAAAAAGCAGAAAATCCAAAACATGGTTATGATGGGTCAAAGAGGCGAATTTGTTCTTCATGAGAAGAGGGACATGAGTGTTATTTTTCAAATCCATAGCTGAAATGGGTCAACGGGTCTAGGCCTTTTTTGTTTTCTTTTTTTTACAAATTTTACAAATCTGTTGCTAAGCAACCACAGCCCTAATCAATCCCATAACTGAAACGTAGCCCTAAAGTGTTATTTTAATATTACTAATACACTATTATTGTTTTAGACAATATTGTGAATTAGATTTTATTCCTATGTTTTGTTTACATTTAAATTTTTGTTAAAATATTTGTTATTTATTGTGTGTTTTGTCATTTGCATTAGTTTGTTTTATGTATACAGTAGGCCTATATATTTTTTATTAACTTTTAGTTTTTTAAGTTTAGTTTATTTTAGTACTTCGGTTTAAACTAAACAAAATGAGAAATGTTGTAATTATATATTATAATATTTGTTGTAAAAATATTATAATATTTTATTATAATTCTTTTTTTTAAGTTTATTTTATTTCAAGTAATTTTTTAAGGTTTCAGTTTAATCTAATGGTAATAACCCTGATCTGAAGTATGTTAAATTTTCACCACACAGTCACAAAGTCACACCTGTTCACTTAATTTTAAGAATCTAACTTCAAAATATAAAATATAAAATCATGTTCATGCTCCTGAGCCTTCCCTGCACTCCAAATGAATTTTGTGATGTGCTGAATCCATCAGCATGATTTATATGTATGATACAATGATGCCTGACATGCTAAACATTCACACATCCGTGATTGCGAGGCAAGCTGTTCCGACAACTGTGACTTCTTCCCTCACTGCCAACTGCTTTGCAAATGAGTAAAAAATAGTGCATTCTCAGCTTCCCAAAAGCATTCAGCTTACTCATAGGCCTCTGTGAAACTGGGTCACAAGAGGTGCATCCATATTGTTCAGTAATATTCCATTTACTTATTTCAGTTACTTGCATTCTTAATCTCATTCAGTAACTTGATTTCAAACTTTAGCTTCGTTTCAAGTTTCAAGCAATCAAATAGGTCGATTCACTAACAAATGTCAAACACATGTTGTCCGTTATAGTATCTTTCAGGCAAGCCAATATGGCAAAAAAATATTGCCAAAATATATTTGAAATATATGCTAAATATATGTTGCAAACAGTGAAGCTTAATTAAATATATTTTTCAAATATGATATATATTTAGTTTCAACCTCCATATACAAAAATATATTTCTAAAGATATTTCAGGGGCAAGAACATAGCCTACATTTCCAGTTTTACAGTAGCCTACATTTAGGCTAAATACAAATGTGGATGGCCTTCTAGAGATCAAAAGTAGATTTATGATTTAATGACATTTAATATTTTTATATATTGCAATTTATTTATTTTTATTATGTCTTTGCTGCCATTTATTCAAATGTATTATATGTTCACATGTAATAGACAACAAATCAAGTTTTTCTTCCAATGAGAAACATGCAAATGCATTTTCTTGGACTGAAAAATATAGAGGGAAAATTAAATGCTTTTTAAAAATAGATTTATACATTTAAAATATATTTTCAAAAATATACAAAAAACAGCCAAAAAAATATATTGATAGAAAATATATTTACGTAAATATATTTTGAAACATATGCAGGCAAATATGTTTTGTATTTTTTTAAATATATTTTAAATGTATAAAACTATTTTCAAAAATATACAAAAAAGCCAAAAAATGTTACTGATAAAAAATATATGTATGTAATTATATTTTGAAACATATTTAAGCCAATATATTTTTGGCCATTTTATGTATATTTTGAAATATATATTTAAAATATATTTGAAATTGTTTTTGCTGTATAGTTGGAGAACATCCATTTCTCTGTCCACAGAGGCACAAATGGTTCTAAAAGCAGTACAATTACGAAAAACAAGCTCTTTTCTTGCTCTCTCCCTCTCACGTCAGTACACTAGGAGAAGAAAATGGTATTTTTATTTTCCTCAGCACTCTTTTTCACGGCTCCTCAGAGAGATCACATCAGCACATCTCCAGCAGGATCTGATGAGGGCAGTCAGACTGCCACCACCGTCCAGCGTCTCCGAGGAGACGAGGAGAAGGCCTAATCCTGCTTTTAACAAAAGCCCAAAAGGACAACCTGCAGGGAGCCATACAGCAGCAACAAAGTCAAATTAGTCATGACGCTGCTTGCCGAAGTCACACTGGCTCTGACAACTCAGACAAACAACTGCAACAATACATGCACCAGTAATAAGCCGAGCATGTTGAGCGGAGTTGATTGTTTTTCGACCTGCAAGTGAGTGATGCTACCAAAGTGTTTTAAACACAATTACTGGCTTGCAGAGAAAGAATACACATGCTCAGACACAAACAAATCAGTATTTGAATTATAAATCTTAATTAGTATATGATCAGGTCGCAGTGGTTACTTTCATTTGAGATATTATCTGATAGAGATGTACCACATGTGAAAGAGTGTGTATTTCAGGCAACAGCCATTTTGTAAATTCTCTCTCTCTGACATTTTCTCTGCCCACCAAGAGGATGCATTAAGCATGCAAAATGAAATCAATATTCTCTTATTTTCACTACCATTATCAGAAAAAAAGCAGTGGGATGAATATCCCCCCAAAGCCATGTGTATCTGTCAATGTGGCTGCGGTTATAAGAATATCAGAAGAAAAAGATTTCCACACGCATTTCTATAAGAGCTACAAAGAGTCTTTATCCCCACATAAAATAAGATAAAATAACTAAAGCAGGCTTCACCATCTCTGCAATCACAATGTATGCAAATATTATCATGTGTTATAGGAATAGTTTACCCAAAAAATGAAACTTTACTCACTCTCATGAGTTTGTTTCTTCATCAGAACAGATTTGGAGAAATTTAGCATTACATGACTTGCACTTACAATGAATCATCTGCAGTGAATGGGTGCCGTCAGAATGAGAGTCCAAACAGCTGATAAAAACATCACAATAATCCACAAGTAATACACACAACTCCAATCCGTCAATTAATGTCTTGTGAAGTGAAAAGCTATGTGTTTGTAAGAAATATATCCATTATTATGACTTTGGGTCTGAGACTATTTGGGAGTGTTTTTGCTCATCTCTCCTAATTTAGATACAACTTTTTCAATGGAAGAACCATTATGATGGACTAGGCTTGTATTCTGGGCAGAAGTTAAAAACATCTTGGTAATTGATTTTTTTTTCTTACACAGTTTTTCACTTCACAAGACATTGATTGATGGACTGGAGTGGTGTGGATTATTGTGATGTTTTTATCTGCTGTTTGGACTCTCATTCTGACGGCACCCATTCACTGCAGAGGATTCATTGGTGAACAATGTTCTGAAACAATGTCCTTTTACGAGGACATCACAGGCTGTGTTGGATATTGTTAAGAAATAGCCAAATATTTAGACAATGTTTTTGCAAAATCACATTACAGTATGTTTTTGTACGGCTAGAAAATGTTTAATTCATAAATGATTTGCAATTTAGCTGTCAATATATCAATTTTGTACTTTTTAGTGTCTATACAAATGTAAGTAATGTATATGTGGTAGAACTAAACATTATGAAAATACATATGAATACTCATGAGATCATGTTGGACAAACTTGTGCATTGGATTGTGTAATGCTTATGCTGACAGTGTGTCCTTACTGTACATTTCAGCATCTAACAAAAAGTATGTTTTTTTTTGTACTTGTAGATATTATGTACGGATACGAATACTACGTATACACAATTGAGAATTCTTTATTTATTTATTTTTTATTATTTCTATAAAAAACAAAACAAAGCCCACACCATCCCACTAGTATGATCACATCCATCCTGTTTTTAACTTCAAGCGATCACCTGATGTGTGATGATGAGTAACACACCCTCTCAGCCTGATCAGGGAACCCACACAGCGTAGGTGTACGACCCAGGAGAACTTCAAGCATCCTTCAACAAATACCATATACTACAGTAGTGCTATCTTAAACCAATAGTTCATCCAAAAATGAAAATTCTGTCATCATTTATTCAACCTCATGTTGTTCCAAACCCATCAGGCTTTCATTCATCTTCAAAACACAAGTAAAGATATTTTTTTAATATTCTCTCATGCTTTATGTCCATCCATTGAAAACCTTCTCACATTAAAGAGTACAAAAAGACAACAGTAATCCATATAAATTGGTTTAATCCAAATCTTCTGAAGAGTCATGATTACTTTATATGAAAGCTTTTATAAACCCTGATCAACGCACATACATAGAGAACATCAAATTTGCTAAACAGAAGCTCAAATGTGATTAATTGACATGCGAAAAGCAATAATGTTTGTTTTTGTGTGTGTCACAAGAATGTTTCTTCTTTAAGGTTTGTTCTCAAACAAGTCCAGTAAAGCTACTGTTTACCATATTTGATGAGCTCTATGTATGTGTGTTGATAAATGTTTATATGTGATCAAAAGCCTAAATAAAATCTGTTATTTCACCATTTAAAATGTCGACCTTACAGACCGCATCCGAAATCTCATACTTCCTCACTATATAGTAGGTGAATAACAGCATGTGAAAAGAGACTGGATTCACAGTATTTAGGTGAAAAGCACTCTGATGACTTCTGGATTCTGAAGTGTGCATCGCTGGAAGGTCACATGACAATTACAACATGACAAATGTTGCACGTCCTAATTATATTGATACCATACTCATTCACACTATATAGATCATACTTTTTAGCGGTTGCAAAGTAATTACTGATTTAAAAGAAGTACCTACTCAGAGAGTACGTGATTTCAGAAGCAGCCATGCTCTTTCACTTATGTCATGGGTATTAAACTGTGAGCAGTTTTATTTATTCCAGTTGATATTTATGGGAAAAAAAAGATTGTGTTGAAAAGTGTTATTGTATTTAATTGCTATACATAAATTGTAATTTATTGTATACATAAAATGCTAGCTGTTAAACTAGTGTTAGTAGAAAAATAGTCCACAGGGATAAAATAAAAAAATATAATAATAATTGGGGCTGGAAAGGCGTAAAGGTGCTGTATGCAATTGTTTGGCTGTACTAAAGAATAAAAATACCATAATATGTTTGCAGATACTTCTCCGAAAGTTCCATTTCATTCACACTTTTTTGTCAGTGAGTTATTCTACTTGGAAATGTTTGTTCAGTGTCAGAATGTCTGTTTTTGTTTTGGTCTGTGTGATTCCGCCTACTGCCAATTTACTCAATAGTATTTCAACACCCCAGGTTGCCAGTTAGAGGAAAACAGCAATGGAAGCCAGCAAACAAACCGGATCAAAGACCACAGATTCTACCTGACCCGAGGCATATTAAAACTTAGTTAAATCAACTTATAGTCTAAAGATCATCACCATACATTTTCAATTGCACTCATTCCCGTTGTGTTTCATCAATCTGGCAACTCATGTGAGTGTTGAGTTTGAGGATGAGGGGCTGAGAGAAACAACTCTCTCCAGTATTTTGAATTTGGAATACAGTACCCATTTTAACCGCTAGCTGTCAATATTACATACTGCACCTTTAACATATGAGTGTGTTTCTTCAACTTTTGCCACCATCATATGTTAAGCATTTCCATTAAGCACAATGCTTTGTTTTTTAGTTCATTAGGGGGATATAGCTGTTGACACATTTGGCTTTGATCTGAGAAGAGAATCCTCCCTTTGAAACAGATCTCATTATAAATGAGTAAGGGCGGAAATTAACCAGCTCCTATAAGGCTAATTGTAGTAAGCCCACAACAACTTAAGCGCATATTGATTTAGTCACTGTGAGTCCAGAACTACCATTAAATAAAACAGGAACCAAATCAATGATCATGGGATATGGCTGTTTAAAAGACAAACAGTGAATGCCTTTCTTGAAAAGAAATGCACTGAACACACTAATGCACAATGTTCTGAATCAGGCAGGAAAAGGGAAGGCGAAAATTGCAATATTGGACAATTAGAGAGAATAAAGCAACTATATTAACTACCCACACACAATGCTTTAGTTCAGTTTGGATAAATAAAGACCAAATAATACAGGGAAATCCTATTTGGCTGATTAGTTGGTTCAGATTTCTTCCTATTGTCTCCCACACTGGGGTTCCACAAGCACAGCGGTTTAATAAGCCACAGACTACAGACACGGGCGAGTCTCTGGCACCAGTCGCTGGCAGGATCTGCGGAGCCATGGGCTATTAGGATGTAGCCCAAAGGAAGGACACGGCCTTAGTCAATGGATCAGACAGACCCCTGATACCTCGCAGTACAAGAAACGAATTAAATAGTGACCCGAGCTAACCAACAATGCCTCAAAGTCAACAAACAGCCTCCAGGCAAGCTTTAGTAAAGTGATCCCTCTAGTACTGTACCAAGGTTTGGCTTATTTAAGTCATTTACCTTAGTCACAATAATCTAACTGGGTTATCCATGCATTCAAATGTAAGGATATGCAGTATAACATTCAGGCCAATAGTCTACATATAATGGTATTCACAACCCATTTTACTTTCATACTGGGACAAATTTTTGAGATAAATTTTATGAGAAAAAAAAGTTTGGTGGGACCAAACTTTGTGAAAAACTGAAAAACTTCAGTATACTTTTATTAAGTTTATTTTTATGGTGTGTTATTATTAATAAGTGTGAACTTATGTTTACTTGCATGTTAGTTACAATTAAATGAAAATGTATTATATCTTAAATTTATATAACCCGCTTAAGTAGGACTTAAGTACATCTTTATATGTAATTATTATTATGTTTTTTTTTTATTCTTCTATTATCTTTGAAATAAGGTTAAAGTGCATTGCCGAACAAGCATTTATAGAAAACTAAATACTTGTAAATATATTTGTAATGTCATTTCTATTCATATGTCATGAATTTAAATATATTTAGAATTACACATTTGTAGTGATGAATTTGCAATTTTGTTCACTAAAAATATATAATCTGTAAATGTCATTTAATTACACTACAGTTCAGATTTTAAGTATGTTTGTCAACACATTAAAATAAGTGCACTTCATAAAAACAATGATTTTTAAAATACACTTTAACGTAAAACTTTTAATTTGACATTATTACAAAGTGCACTTTTTAAGTGTTAAAGGGGTGGTTGACTGGTTTTTTTCTAGGCTTGATTGTGTTTATGGGGTGCAGTCTAGCATGTGTTCATGCTTGTTTTTTTTTTAAAACGCATTATTTTCACATAATTTACCTTTATTCCACACCTCTCTGTCCCTTCTCTGACAAATGCCTCGATTTATTTCCTGGTTTATGAAGCCCCTCTCTCGATGGGCTGAGATTGGTTAGCTGGCTCAGTGTGTTGTGATTGGCTAAACCGCCTCTACTGCACTCTGAACGTCCCGCCCCTCTCCTCAGTGGCATGTGCTCCGGTTGAATTGTAAACAGTGGCGTTGTCTATAATGCTTATCAATTTGAGCCCGATTGAGACCCAGAGGATATTAGTGAAGAGGATCGTGCAGAACCTGTGCAAGCACGGCTCTTAATGGTATGTTTGGTTGTTGCTGTCTCATACTTTTAAATACGCTGCTATTTGTAAGTGCTACTGCTTCTGTTAGCTTTTAATATACGGTTTTATCCTGATTAAAGCTTTAATACAGCACAGCAACCGCACGTGTGTCCATTTATAATGCTTCTCATTGCTGTGTGAAAATAAGTGTATAATTGGAACAGTTTGTTGGAGCTGATCTTACGATCTGAATGAGAGAGAGAGAGAGAGAGATGCAGAGCAGGGCGACAGAGTAACAGTATTAAGAACCGCTGCTTTAATGATTTTGAAACTTGAGAATCCATTAGAATCGTTAGAAGACAGAATCACGATTCATATGAATAGATTGTTACCTGCATCCCTAGTTTTCTCTTCCTCTTCTCTAAAGCAGCACATGGCCTCGCCCCCTTTGCTGCGTGTTCCCGGGGGCGGGGTTTATCTGGGTCTGTGACGTATCAAACCCGGGAAGTAACTCGTTGTAGTCCCTTACCAGTCGTTTTTGTAGGCATTAAACTGCCAGAATTTTAAAAGACGATATCTCCGTCTGCATTGAACTTTCAGCGCCGCAACTCTGCAGATATTGTTTATGCTCAAACAGCAACATTACACACTAACTAATGTTAAAAAAGTGAAATCGCAATCAACCACCCCTTTAAGAAACAGTCATGAAAGTATACTTTTTAAGTACACTTAAGTGGCCTTTTCTTTCTTTCTTTCTTTCTTTCTTTCTTTCTTTCTTTATTTTTGTCAAAAAATATACTTTTAATAATTGAAGTATGCTACAAGTGCACATTCAATACAAATAAGTGCACTACTTTTTCACAATGGATGGGACCCCGTTATTTGGCCCTTTGGGACCCCCGTTATTGCTACATTTGCAATTACAAGAAATACAGTTGAAGTTATGTGAATAAACTCATGTGCATATTGCAAGAGACAACAACACACCACAATAGTATGAAATATCACAGCTGCAATAAGATGTTCAAAAGACTCTGTTAGTGCTGACAAGATGCCAGGAAAAGATTTTCTCATTACTTCATTCATTTCATACTGTGCCAACTGTCAGTGGCACACGTTCAAGCACTATATGTTTCTATGTCAGTTTTACATCTGTAGTAGCATGTTTTTGCTTGTTGTTAGGATTCTCTCAGTTCAAGGCCTCTGGTAGTCAGAGGACCTAAGGCACTGGCCCAACCGGCCTGGTCTATAACCCACCCTTGGACAGGACTTGTTTTGTCTGTTGGGAACTGACTGGGTCATCAAAAGTGGGTGTTCCAGACCTGAATGCGAGTTGAATGAAGAGGAGTACTCTCTTTCTGAAAAACTGCTGGCACCCACTTTTGAAGAGGTGTTTTGAACAGGAAGTGGAGGCTGAAAAGATGAGGCTGAAGGTCAAGTTCACCCTCCAAAGCATCTGCATTATAATGGAAATGCTTCCTTTAGTTGTTAATTTTTTTTTGCTATTATAGCTGTTCTATTATGCCTTTTTAAATGGGGGAGTTTGAGGTAAAGTAAGATATAAAAAGTTTTTTTTTTTTTTCAGCAAGGACACAAAAAACAGTAAAGCTGCAGTGACAATACAGACATTTTTAATGTTGCAAAAGATTTCTATTTAAAATAAATGCTGTTGATTTAAATTTCTGTTCATCAAAGAATGCAGAAAAATATACATTCAGCATTGATAATAAAAACCATTATCAATACATAAGCACCGATAATAATTAATAATAACTAAGCAGCAAATCAGCATATTAGAATGATTTCTGAAGGATATTGTGACACTGACGACTGGAGTAATGATGCTGAAAATTCAGCTTTGCATCACAGGAATATACATTTTAAAATGCATTCAAATAGAAAACAGTTATTTGAAATATTTCACAATATTACAGTACTGAATTTTTTTATCAAATAAATGTAGCCTTGGTGAGCACAAGAGACTTTTGAAAACATTCGTTTCAAAACAAACGTTGTAAAAACATAAAAAATCTACTTCTGACCAGTACACACTAAAGGAAAGGTTAAATAAAAAAAACATATTATGTGCCCTTTCACATTAAAGGGATAATTCACCCCACCATTAAAATTTGCTGTTAATTTACTCCAAGATGTAGGTGGCTTTTTTTCGAGTAGAACAGTAAAGAAGATTTTTCACTGAAACCGTGGTCCTTGGTGATTCATAAAATGCAAGTCAGCGGATGCCTGTGTTTCAGAAGCTGAACTTTATTTACAACATTATTACCTGTAATTCAGAGCCTCAGGAACAGTCATAAGTGATGTCCGGTTTGTGAACGAATCATTCTTTTGAACCAGTTATTTTTGGCGAACTAGTTGAGCTAGTTGAACAAGTTCACCAAATCAAACTAAACCATCTGAAACAGTTAGCAGTTCAAGGAGCACAGATATACAAGTTACCCAATCAAAACTCAATTTCGGACGTGGCTGACAGTCACTCCGATATGAAATGAGCCAAAAATAATGGTGTATATGATCCTGTGATGCTGGTTTTGTCAACTCATTCAGCGCTCCAGTTCCTCCAACAGTCACTGAACTGAAGAAACAGTTTCAACTTGGACCGAGGCGAAGACGGATGAGCCGGTGATACGAGCATGTGTGAACTAAGAACTTGAATGAAGAGGCGAAACCAAAGTTTCATGGTTTCTTATATTTATGTAAAAATGTGAGCTGATGTAATAATAATAATAATTTGATACATTTATATAGTGCTTTTCTGGATACTCAAAGCACTTTACATAGAAGGGGGAATCTCCTCATCCACCACCAATGTGCAGCATCCACCTGGATGATGCAACGGCAGCCATATTGCACCAGAACGCCCACCACACACCAGCTTATTGGTGGAGAGGAGACAGAGTGATGAAGCCAATCAGTGTATGGGGATGATTAGGAGGCCATGATGGTCAGAGGCCAATGGGGAAATTTGGCCAGGATGCCGGTTACACCCCTACTCTTTTTCGAAGGACATCCTGGGATTTTTAATGACCACAGAGAGTCAGGACCTCGCTTTAACGTCTCATCCGAAGGACGGTGCTTTTTACAGTATAGTGTCTCCATCACTGATGTAGACAAGTTTACTCACTTTATATGCTTTAGAGCTTTAGACATGTAAAACATTATTAGGTGCTTTAATAATATAATTATGTATATGTCATTGCATGATTAATGTACATAAACAAACTAGTGAATTGAACCAGTTCATTGAAAAGAATTGTCCAAAAGAGCCAGTTCACTGAACATAATCTGATTCCTCACTGTCTGAGGCTATGGGTTACAGGTAATATTGTTGTAAATAATGTTCAGTTTCTTGCACAGACAAATCCTTTCGCTTCATAAGATCTCAATCATCAGGGGCCACTGGTATTCATTTCGTGTGCCTTTGGTATGCTTTTTTAATCTCAAAAATGGGCAGCTGCTGATTTGCATTTTATGAATCACCAAGGACCCCGGTTTCAGCTAAAAATATTATTTTCTGTTCTACTCAAGAAAAAAAAAGTCACCTACAACTTGGATGGCCTGAGGGTGAGTAAATTAACAGCAAATTTTTATCCCTTTAATTTTTTATCCCCTTATTAATACATTACATTTTGGAATGCTTTTTAAGAAGGCTACGTTTGCATTACTTACATCAGTCACCTAAAATAGCTACTTAGATATTGGTTAAAATTACCAATGGCCTGTGCGGCCTATGTGACATCACCCAAAAATGATAGTCAAAGGTGGAGCAAATACATTTAAAGAAAGAACACAAAGACTGTCACTCTACATTTGTGCATTACAGCATAGTCACTAACCTTCAGAGACATTCTACATGCACTAAATTCCAAGAAAAATTAGCAGAGCCATCAGCAGAGACACCAGCACTGACCTGTCATAATCCTGGCAGATTTCCCCCACGGCTATCAAGGCTTTCAGATACTCATTCGGCTGATATGGGTTGATGTAGTGCAGGGAACAGCTATTGCGAGGGTCCCCATTGGACGCCGTGAAGTCAATGGCAACCTAGAGAGATAATAGCATGACACACTCTTGATAAAACTGCAAAATGCAGGACAAAAATGGAATGGGTTACATAATCTGATCGATCGTCAAGTAAGTTTAATCACTTTAGTTTCACGCCCGGAACAATAGTTGTCTCCATTGTAGACAATTGAAAGGAAATGTCAGTCTACAAAAAGCCAAGCACTCAAGAGCTGTCTTTCCTGGGAAGTTACACAAAACCGGATTTGAACAGTTCTGCAATCAAATAGCCATCTGTATAAATAATTAAAGTGCTTAAAACGGACAGTATGTACATTTTATTTGTTTAGAGGGGAGCCAGTTGTATAGTCATTCATCAAGCAGATGTTATAATCCAAAATACCACAAACAGCGACCATATGCTCTATAATACAGAAATACAGCTCATATCCCAGTAAACACTTGATATATTATATTAAAGCACTGTATTACGATCCTGTGTGAATCCTGCACCAAAACATTCACTCTGAGGCTTTCACTACTTGACATCTGATTATCTTTAATTTAACAGGCAACGGGAGAATTCGGATATTTAAATAATGAATATTCATTTGAATTCATTAATAATCTTGGCCCATTTTGGCTGCTCTTAAGGGAAGCATAAGGGTGAGGGACTTAAAAGAGTTTGTAGGAGATATTCATTTGTTCTTTTGCCTCCAGCCGTGAAACAATCACATTCTGACTCAACATAAAACTCAAGAGCAGCTGGTCAAAATATGTAACAAAAATAACAACTGTGAATTGGGACGAAATAGCATATTCTAATCATGTTTTAAGAATCTTAGCTATTTTTACTTGCAAACAAGAAATAAAAATACTTAAGAACATTACGTTTTGCAGTCTGCCTCACAAAATCGTGTATAATCTACTATAAATGATCTGCATTTGCGTTGAGGAGGCAGTTATCAGTCCAGCACGTCTGGCATCAGTATCTACATGCTTGCTGGAGAACATGGGCAGTAAATCTGTGAAGGGTCTGGATCGCACCGCGGTGCTAAATGTGGAGCGCACTGCTGTTCCCACTTACTGTGAAGTGTATTTGGCAGCCTCCCATGATGTAGTCCAGGAAGGAATAGACTCTGTGAAGCTGCAAAATGAAGAATGGAGGGTGAGTTTCAGAAACCCTGCCACATTTATCTGCCTGGCTCACCGGAAATCACTATCTGCAAGACTACCTGCAAACTTTTAGCCTCTCAAACACAAAAGTACTGTACTGTACTGTAGGCATTCTACTTCATATTCTGTTTCATTCTATTTAATACTAGTTAATGCTGGTTTGGTGCTGGTGAAGCTAGAAGGCCAGGAAAGTCTTGCCAGTTAAACTAGATACTTTGTATGAAAACTTTTGCTGTCAAAGTAATCAAATTAATATGTTGCATGTTGCATGTCTTGTATCTTATTATTAATTTATTTCGCATTTGCATTGAGTTCAGTGATTGTATTTTCTAGGCATTTTTATGTAGTTTGATAAATCTGCTGACCAGTAAAGTGTGCCGTTGTATAAATGTGCATTAGTACACATGGGCCTGTTGTTTGGTTTTGCCAAAACTTAATGCTTTATCTGTTAATGCATTCATTAAATCAGTTCTGAAATTATTAATGTATGTACTAATTAAATAATAGCCCAAATGAAAAACAAAAACCAGTTTCAAACTGAATTGATACATGTGAAAAAAACAGCAACAACAGACTTAAGCAGTACTATAAATAAAAAGCGTCCCTATGTGAAAGCGCACAAACAAGACAAATGCATTAGCCTCTTCCCACCCCACTAATGTCTTTAGGCTAAGCTTGATTGTCACACACACCCACAACAATAATAACTCCGCAGTCTTTTCATTCACAGCTGGTTGGCCAGTATTGTCAAGTACTAGCATCCCTAAAATAAGGATGGCATGCCTACAAAGCTCTCTAAACACACAAACATAGACTGCCAGACTCGTACCTTGAGATCGCTGAGAATAACCAACCCAGAGTTCTTGTAGTTCTTCTTCTTCAGTTTGTATTTTGGATTGATGCACTCCCATGTGACCTTCAGGGGCACGGGAAGAGATCAAAGAGGTGAGCTGAAAATTGAAGGTGGCACTGCAGCGAAGTCACTTTTACCACACATGCAGAAGGGTTGTGACATTTCTTTAATCCATTCTAATTCTCAGCAGGAAACAGCTATGACCGATATCAAACGCCAATGAATGACTGAATGTCTCGCACTGACCTTGTTTTCTGAGGAAATCTTCTGCATTTCTTTGAAATTGGTGTAGAATTCGCCAATGAAGTCATGCTTTCCCCTCGAGTCATAGTCCCAGACTAAGCACTGCAGTTCACAGACAATTACAACAACTCATTTGTCTCTTATGGTTCCATGTGTTATTTTGGTTTTATTCTTGTCATTACTTTATATAGAAATAGCTCATCATGTCTGATTTTGTCATACCAAATATGTAAAAAACAAAGTAAATAAAGTAAAAAACAAAAATAGTTATTTAGCGTAATGCGTAATTAAGTCATAAATGTTTGGAAACAAAATGAGTAATAGAATGCCAATTCTGGAGTGACCTGTTCCATTAATATTCACCTTCAACTTCCGTTCGTCATCACAGCTGCACAGAGAAATGAGAGACACCTTAAAGGGTTCCCACACAGGGTTCAGATTGTTTTTAATCACCTGTAGATACAAATCAATATCATTGTATAAACTAAAGAAGAATAATGAACAGCAAAAGAAAGATTATTATCCCATGGGGTGGAACTGCTTACTTCAGTTCTGTGTACAAGCTGTTCTGTTCCATCATCATTGGTCCGGTAAATCTCCAAGAATGGATCTGACTTGCTGAAGAGATCCTACAGTCACAAAAGAATGTCAATATAGTCCAAGCATTCAAAGGAGAACATCAAGCAATAGACAATACTTTAAAGACTCTATGGCTTTATGAATGCAATCTACTTTACTATTATTACTATATTGATGTATTTCCTGCCATAAGAACTTGGGTCAGGACAAAGGACTTGTCCTTTTTTACACACCCAATAGCCATTTGCTACTTGATCTCAAGGAGATCTATTATACTTGAAAGCTGTCCATTAGAATTCACATTCATGTCAATAGCAGTTGCTCTGCTGGCACAAAAGCACAGATGATTTGATATTTGTCAGTTTAGCTCATGGGCACTCAGTTCCGGATGCAGATTTTTCTGAACTGTAAATGTCATTAATCAATCTGACTAATCAATTTGGAAAGTTATGTCATCACAACACTCATTGACTGATGGCACCACAAGAACATGCACCAAACTCTAAACTAACTACTTTCTGTCATGACAACTCTCAGAGAGTTTAGCATGGTAATATACATGGCACTGTTAATGTGTTTTGTCTTGGCAGAATTGATCTGCTTTCATGCTGCTGTGGCAGAGCAAGTACTTGCTACTGCCAATTAGGGCTGGGTATCGATTCAGATGTCCCGATTCGATTCGATTTCGATTTGCAAGCTCTCAATTCGATTCGATTCTCGATTTTTTTGATTACATTCAGTGAATATAGTTTTAATACAAAAGCTATTGATATTTCTAAAAAAAATAAACAGTAAACATCAGTTTACAAATGGTGAATTAATAAAAAGAAATTAAGAACCACAGGCCTGTATTTTAAAACATATTCTTTTTTTGTATAGGGTCCTTTCTTAAACAATAATAGGGTCCTATAAAATGTTCTTCTTAATTTTTCTGGTAATCAGATGAAGGCATAAAACATTAATATATTTTATCCTAATAAAATGAAAATTAAACCCTTTTATTTTTTGGCAAACAAAGTGCTGCACAACAGAGGTTTACTGTTAAAATTAAAAAGAAAACAAGTGGGATTATTTCCTTTAAAAATAAAGATTTATTAATATTTATTAGTAGTAGTAGCATTGAGTCTTAAAACTGCTAAATAGTAATATATTCTGTCTCTGACAGTTTCTTAACGTTAAGTTCTTAACTTAAACTAAACTTTTATTTTGACGGGTTGCCGTGAGGAACTTGCAGCTGCTGTGTGTGTGATATGACGGTAGTTTTCTCAAATTAAACGGTACAATGCTAATGAAGTGACTCTCAGAGCAGCTGGAGATGATATTCGTGTTAATATCATCATATAGTGAGACGGCAGAAGATGAAAACACAGCGCGCGTCGTCTGCGCATTAGTAAGTGTGTAAGTTAGTTAACAAACAGTTCATCGCGCCATCTGCCATTCATTCATAGCGGAAATCATGCGCCTTATGCTTGATATCAAATGTTTGCACAGATTAATAGTATTACTGTAGCATTTCACCTGAGCATTACGAATCACGCATATGGCTTTGTTCTTGGTTCTCATCAACAGTATCTCTGCCATGATAAGCACTGAATGAATGACAGGCTTTCTGTTGTAACATCGCGCAAGGTAAATAAGAGGGTGACATCTAGTGGAGAAGACTAATGATAAGAACCACATTAATCAGATCTTGTTTTAAATGCGTGCTGAAATAAATACCGGAAAAGATCGATTCGCGGCTTTTGAGAATCGATATCAAATCGACGTCATTAAAAAAAATGATTAATCGAAAAAAAAAAAAATTTGCCCAGCCCTACTGCCAATACATCCACAGACATGCTGCTGTGAGCATGTAAGAAATACTGCTGCTGCACATATAATATGAAATAACCCCAATATAACATACATGAAATCACCCTGTAGCAGATCTATACAGGTGGAGCTGGGGAAGGTGGAGGATTTCTGAAGCATGCTGCAGCAAGCACTAGAAGTATCTGAATGTTGAGCAGCAAGCTCATTGGCTGCTAATGTGAAAAACCAATCAGCTGCGCCATATCAGTAATGATGTGATTATATCAGATTGAGTTAGAACCTATCGGCGCCATCTAGAGTTTCATGACAGAACTTTGAGCAAATGGAAAGCGTTAAGTCTCTTTAATGCTTTAGAGCCCTCCAAAAAAGTCACTGGCATAACATTTTACTATAATCTCATGTATTTATGATTTCTATGTCTCTTGCGAACAAATTTATTTAGAATACTTGACTACTTTTCAATGGCCGGCAATTGAGAAAAATGCTTTCTGCTCCCATTGGTGTAGCCCTACGAGCAAAGGCTAACTGATCTAATCATACTAACCAGCCAAACCTTGACACCTTTGCCAGCTATTGCTAGTAATTCTGTTCCATTTCCCCTGAATATTTTAATTTTACTCTAAAGATGCAGTCATATTTATCACTGATACTACTGACAATAGCTACCCAAGCTCACTGGAAAATATGTGCCTCTATGACCACTTTTATTCCTTTTCAACACAATATTCTGTTATTATTTTACAGGACCAGAGTTTTCATTAAGAAAGCCTAATTTTCCACAAAATGCCTTGCACCATATTATGTTATGTCCTCAAAACAAATTTAGCATGCTGAAAGATTTGAAAACCGATACTTTTTAGCACCATTCACCGCTTTAAAATTGCTGCAAAACCTGTAGAAAGGCATGTAATATCAGTGTTGCAGAAACGTCTCCACAAGCACGAATTTTCAATGATTTCAATCCTTTTTTGCCCATGAAAGTTTGCTAATGTGACCACACTTTTTGAGGGGGTATATTACCATATGATGGCCTAAAAACAGATATGGACTAAAAAGTGACAAAAATAAATTCCTTTAAAGGGATACTCCAGTGGATAATCTCTAAAATGGTGCTACGGTGACGCAGAGAGACAGAGAGGAGACGAATTGTTGAAAGAAAGTCGTTATTTTTATTTTCTTTGCGTACAAAAAGTATTCTCGTCACATTATAAAATTCAGATTGAACCACTGATGGCAGATGGACTACCCTGAGGATGCTTTTCATACTTTTCTGGGCCTTGACAGTGTAATTTACTTGGCAGTCAATGGGACAGTCACAAGCCTCCCGGTTTTCATCTAAAATATCTTAAATTGTGTTCCGAAGACGAACGAAGCTTTCACGGGTTTGGAACAACATGGGGGTAAGTGATAAATGAAAAAAAAAAATTTTGGGGTGGAGTAACCCTTTAACCAAAAAGGGAAAAAAACACATGCACAATAACACTTGCAGGTGAAAATATTGGTCAAGGAAAAATGAACATTGCATGCCCATGTGTGTTGCTGCCAATTGTGCTCATAGCTGTGGCAAATCAAATCAACAATATTGTCTGAAACAATCATTCAACATAGGGTTTCTGAATTGCGGCTCTCTGGAGAAGCCAGAGGACTTTATTCCTAAGTGTGTGCAGATGTGAGAGAGAGAACGAGGCACAGAGAGATAAAGGAAGAGAGAGAAATTGGTAGAGCAAAGAACGAGCCATTTAAAATCCCCATTTCTCGCTGCATTAGTGTGCGACATCTCCACAGGGACGCTGAAAGAGGAGGTGCCCCCACTATCCGGTTGTCAAGGTAACATCTTGCCAGTGGTTTGAGTGAAGACTGATTTAGACAAGTGATTTGTGTGTTGTTCGCATTCACATGCATCACACCTCTCACAACTGTCATTGCATTTGCGAAGTTCATATGCACCGATGATTCCCGGCTGTTCATTATTCCCAAAAGACATTTAAGGCTCCAAAGAGATGAAATCTTTAGTGGCATTTTGCTTTATCGGACGACTAAATGCACAGACTAAAGGTTAATTCTGTGCTTGTCTTTTATGATCTGATGAAAGATAGAGCTATCATTGTCCTCTGAAAAAGACAAAATATGTACTAATATCTACAGAGGAGCCCATGTGAATGTACAGCACCAAATTAAGCATTAAAATTCACAGAGAAATTGCCAAGTGAAGAGTCTTTGATAAATGTCACATAACCCAGAGCGACTTTTCGATTTAAAATGCATTAGTGCCTTCTTCATAAAGAGAAATGGCATTTACATCAAAGGCACAGACGTCTCTAGAATGCATCACGTGCAGAAGCTGTCATGAAGTCCAATATAGTTTGATTTACTAATGTGTCCATTCTGTTCAAATCATATCAGTCTGTGTGCACAGAAAGCCAACGTTATTTGAACAGACAGATCCTGTCCAAAGATAGCAGCACAGCCATTATTCTGCCTAGCAGTTTATTAGGACTTCATCCATGCTCTCGCTATGATATCCGGACTGGGATACCTGAGCCAACTCTGGGCATTGAGGATGAGTGTGAAGAAGAAATGCTAATCAGCTCATGTAATACAGCTAATGCAAACAATGCGAAGCATTAGAACACACATATTAATCACTGTAATTCCTAATAAACACATGAAAAACATCATAATTTACTGAGCAATAATTAACAGACCTGAGGGTAAAATGTGAAAATAAGCTGCAATATAAGCAATTACAAGAGGGTGAACAATAAAATCCCCCCTCCCTGAAATAGAGCATTAAAATGGTTAGCTGATGAATATGTCCGGACTGATGGCAGAGATTGCTAGAAATGAAAGTGAGAATTAAATTGTATTGCCTTATGGAATTTGCCACCATTAGCCTTTCAGAATTAGCCTGGTTTAATGTTCTGATGGGCAAGCGGACAAGCTCATCGTTAAGATGAAAATAAATTAGTGATGTGACAGCGTAGCCTCTGCTTTCATGCATATGCAATGTGCAAAGAATGTGGTTCCATATTTTGCATACAGCACCATACAACTAAAGATTTACTGCATCAGCATATCTTTAATCAAGAGAAATCCTGCTTTAACAAACTTGAGAGGACATGCTTGATTAGCTTTACCATACTGAACCGTGCACATTTTTAAGTTGAAGAGATGGAGGATTATCTACAGTATAAGAGGCACGGGACAACCCCTCTATGTGAGGGGTCCCTCATGGTATGACATTTTGGTTCAATTTGTACAGAGCTGTTTTTACATTGCATTGAAGCTGCAGATATTCTGTGCATTTACCCAGAGGCATAGAGGTGCAATAATGAATTTAAACACAGTCACAATTGCAGGAAACAATGGATCATGTGCATTGATTGTTTTGTGTGCACAGCAGACAGAAAATAAGACGTGTACCGATTGATCGTGAGAGAGCTGCTTTAAAGATGTGTCTGTGTAAAGATGCTTTAGGTGCAGAATTTGACAGGGATACATTGTTAAACAAGTTCTGTCATTGCTAGCATACTTCAGTGAGTCTGCATTTACCAAACGTTTAGTTACAACAAACATTCGCAAATTTGTATGTTAGAACTACAGCCTTCCACCTGTCGCTCGAAACATATAGTTTTTTTGTTGGTGTAATATCTGGACTTAAATAGATCTTGCTCTTGGGCACAATAAGCAAGCTAACATGCAGTTCATTCTATATCTTTTCTTAAAATATATACATTTCAATCTAGAAATTTTAGCCTGTCAACAATCCAGCGCCATTTTGAAGAGTGTGTATGTGCATGAATGTGTAAGGCAAAATATAACGATAAAATATAGCAAAATGACAAAAATCAGACGCTATGTTCGTTATAGTAGCATCTTGGTGAAATTACATTCTGAACAAAGTGTACGCCAGTTACATTTTAAAATAACATTTTAACACTGGGGCAGGACCCCTGAGGGACATCTCTGTACCTTACCTTCCTCTACAAGGTACATATTACTACTCTAGAGTAGTAATATGTACCCTTAATGTACTACTATGAAGCTTTTTGAGGTAAATAAAGTACAAAAATCAATGTTTCTTTAGTGGTCCTGCCCCAGTAACAAGCTTTTTGTTGCCACAAGTATAACAAGTTCCTGAATTAACTGCATTGCTGACCCTGCAAAAACATTCTTATCATTCCTACCAAATCAGTTTAGGTTAGGTTAAGGGTTTGGGACTTTCCATTCTGATCAACCAACCATTTCCATCTGATTGTAGGGGAAGATAGTTTGACACACTAAAGGTACCAATGCATACACTTTAAGTACCTTTAAGGTACTAAAATGCATCCTTTAAGGGGTAAATAAGGTAGAAAGTAAGGGTCCTGACCCAATGACAAACTGTTGTACTAAACCAAATCAGAGTTTAGGTTCAGGTTAAGGGTTTTGGACCTTCCATTCTGTTCATTTTCATCTGATTTTAGGGGAAGATAGTTTGACACACTCTCAGAAAAAAAGGTACAAAAGCTGTCACTAGGGCGGTACCTTTTCAAAAGGTACTAAGATGTACCAAAAGGTATTAATATGTACACTTTAGGTACAAATGTGTACATTTAAGGTACTAAAATGCACCCTTTAGGGTTAAGTAAGGTACAAAGGTACACCCAGTGACAGCTTTTGTACCCTTTTTTTCTGAGAGTGCAGGACCATTGTTCCAACACCAGGCAAAAGATGTTGATCCAGGAACACGTCCTAGTTGGCAAAGTCACAGTCAGCCAATGGTTTACGTGGGTGCTTTGACTCACTGTATGAGCGTCTCCAATCAGAATCACAGCCTGCGCTTTCTGTTCTGGTACAGATGCCAAATAGCATTTCTGTCTCACTGTAAAAAGATGAATAGACAATATATTGATTTTCCCACCTAATGTGGGGTTGAGGGGATGTGAAGCTTGAGCGAACAAGTCATGACGATCGATTTGCTGTTTCCCTTCATTACATGAGATGTTTGAATTCATGAAAGTCAGATAAAAGAGCTGAGGAAGGAACAAAAAAGCTATGTTTTGAAGATAACCACTGAGCATAAATGTCGCCCCAGGCTAAGAGCAAGAGAACAGCAGCATATGAAAGAGGAAGAGGTAGAGAGAAACAAGAGGATAGAGTAGGAGAAGCAGATGAGATGAGTGCTGAGAGTAGGACGAGGGTTGCAGAGGCGTTTGTGTACTGTGCAGCAGCGCAGCGGGAAGTGCAGACACCTGCAGAACTACAGGGCATGGAGAGAGCTGCGCCGTGGGCCGTGCTGTGTGGGAGAGGCTGTTTGCACACAGAGAGTCAGCCAGCCACCCTACGCTCCCTCAGCGCTTCAGCTCTGTTAGCCCTCGCTATCCAGAGAGCTTCCATTCTCATTAGGAAACCTCAGCTGAATGAATAGGGTTTCAAACATTGTGCCAAAGCCAAAAAATGAGAGTGGGATTTTATGAAGCCATAATAGCACTAATGGCTCTTAACGGGGCTGAAATTGAGAAGCCAAAACATTAAAGACGAGTTGAAAGGTTCTTTGGCAGCTGCAATTATCGGTTTCAACGGGTCAAAAATCACTACTTTACAAACAAAGAATATCATTTTCTGTCACTAGGTATACTTTAAAGCCAAAACACACTGAAAGCAAACTCTGGTGAGTAGTTCATGCCTGACAATCTGTTGTTTTATTTATGTTTTTGTTTTTTTATGAAAAAAGAAAAACATCATTCCTTACCTTATCATCTAACTTCTTGGCACAGAAGGAAAGCTCGACATAGCCATTGTTCCCAGAAATCTCTTCTGCGTGAATCTTGGGAAATAAGAAAAGAGATTAGCTGAGACAAAGCCAGCATACTGTTATTGTTTGTATTCTATATGTGTAAACCAGAACTCCACATCCATCTATCTTCTGTCCATTCATTCATCTTCCAATACATCCCATCCAACCATCTGTTCATGCATTCATCTGTCCAGTCCAGTCCATCCATACATCCGTCCATTCACTCATCCCATTTATCCATCCGCCCAACCCAGCCAATCCATCCATCCATCCACCTGTTTATTCATACATTTGCCCATCCCATTCATCCATCCATTCATTCATCTGCCCATCCATCCATCTTTCCAACCATCCATCCATTGTCCATCCATTCAACTCAAAAAGATACGTAGAAAGTGAAAAGAACTCGATCAGTCTTGAGTGCAAATGTTATAAACTACTAACTGTAATTGCTGTTTTTGGAAATGTTTTAGTACGTAATATAATTTGAACAACACTTACTGTAATTCAAACGTTTCGAAACAGTAATGGGTAAATTTGTACTTTTGAAATGGATATATGGCATACGTAAGAAACGAAGCCTTCTGCATTTCAGTACAGTAACTGTCATCCAAACTGTTGCTATACTTTACAGCAGGTAATAGCCTACTAACAGAGTGCACTGTTATATTGACAACATGGCTAAGCATTTTGACTATCTTGTTTGTGAACAATGACACAAGGACTTTTCACTGAGCACTGATATGTTCATTGACATAAATACTTACTTTTGAGAGATGAACTAAAGCTTTTGAGTAAGTTACAGGCTTTTGCAGGTAATACAGTGTGTGGTGCTGTTTGTACAAACTGTTTTGAGAAATGCACATACTTCTTTGCAAATATTAAGGACGATTCGAGAAATGCACCGGAGTGACTGAGAAAAACTGTAATAAAGGAACCATTTATGGAGTTGTCTCTGACTTATACTAGTTTGTTTGTTAAGAGTGGAAAAATCATCCCATTTTGTCTCACCTCAGATCAAAATGTGATTTCGTCAGCATTAAAAATCTAAAACCAGTTTGTAATACAATGAGGGGTTCAGCAAAAACAGTCACTGCTGTGGGTGTTTCAACATGAAAAGGCCATTAGCCTGCAGTGTGGTCAGGAGAGACTTTGTTAAAACTGATGAGAAAGCAGAGAATCAACACCTATGATAAGGATGTGGTATTACGTTTTGTCTTACGGATGGACCTTGTCTTCCTGCAATAGAAACATGCAAAAAATAGCTTGGGGCATCACTTTTTTAATGTACATTTTTTTTGCATGTGTGGCTTGTTTGAATTGAGTGAACTAGCTGTGATATAGTAACTGAAATACTATTTTGACAGACGAGCATCACATTTTTTAATGTTACATTTATTTTGCATGTGTGGCTTGTTTGAATTGAGTTGAACTAGCTGTGATATAGTAACTGAAATACTATTTTGACAGACCGAACATTGATAGTCTACATTATTTTACACCATGTTAGCAGATATTGTAAGAATATCCTTTGTCTGTCTACCTACAGTATGAAAGGTTTAACTGTGTTATGCGATATGAGCCCAGAAAGCAGCAGAATTTAAGTTGGAAGTCAAACCGCCTGCTCTGCAACACAAACTACACAGAGTTATATTAAAAGTCCTTTACACAGGTTAGACTTTATTCCTGAAACCTGATGACTTTTTAATGCACCGGGGTTATAGAGATTCCACATTATCTATCTCTCAGGCATTACACATACTAGCGGTTTCACTCAACTGTATCGAGAAATATTTTAAAGTGACATTTCATTCCAGAAGTAATAGGGGAAAAAAATCAGTTTAGTGATGAGCGACGTGGACTTGATTTGGCATTTAGTTGGCACTTCAAAAAAAGTGGGTGGTCCTACAGATGAATGAATATCACTTCTGAGTGACATCTCATAATGCAAAACTGTGCATTGTAAAGGGGAGGGTGTACATGCCAAAAACCCAGCCGTAGTTAAGGCCTGTTCACATTATAACTATAATAATAACATGATAACTATAATAATAACTTCAAACTGTAAAGTAATAATATTCATTCTAGTTGTATTAGAAAAGAGAAGTCTACAAATATAAAGACCTAGATATACTCAAGACAAAGTTATTTTTCTATTTTCACTTAGAGAAGAGTCAAAGTCACATTGTGTTTATTTATACAGCACTTTATATGACAGATTGATTTAAAGCAAGCAGCTTTACAGTATTAAACATGAAAAAAACAATTTCAGTGTCACTTTCAATTTGAATTACAACTTCAATTTGAATTTCAATTTCTTGTGTCTGACCTCGACAGAGTAAACAAAAGAAATGAACCGGATAAAAATTTCCATGTTAAAAAAATGTGGAGCCCCAAAACACACCTACCTTACACAATCACCACAGATCAAAGGTGTTTACTAGACCTTATACGCAAAGTTTGCAAGCTGTTTCGATCCAAAACCAAAACCAAAAAATTTTTTTAAAAAATGAAACTTTGTATTGTATTATAACTTATCGAAACAAACTTTGTATTAGTGTAATTTTGTCTGAAATGACGTCATGCCAGTTCGGTCTTCAATTTCGCTTGAAGTATATCATGGTTTTAACGATAACGACAGAGGAGAACGATAGTGTTGGAATCATTTTAAAAGCAATTTTTTTCAGCTGTTGAATGATAAAACATTGACAGCCAATCAAATTCCACCCAACTTTAAAGATCGCAAGCATTTGAAGAGGCAGACAACATAACTGCAGCGCATGCTGATAATAAACAGAGCCTTTATACCAACCCAATCTCACGGCAATTCATACTTATTTTACAAGGTGGCTAATTCTTCCAAATTCGTATGACCTCAATTGTACAAATTCATAAAATTTTTGCTGAATCGTACATATTGTACAAGATGCACAATTCGTATGAATTCGTACGATTGACCTACAGAACACCTAAACCTACCCGTCACTGGGGTCTATACAAATCATACAAAATCGTATGAGTGAGGTCGTGCAAATTATCCACCTTGTAAAATACGTACAAATTGGCCATGAGATTGCATTGTTTATTCAGTTAGTTTTATAGCTATAGTTGCAATGGTCCTTTACACGCTCAGTACCAAAATTTGATTTTGTCTAATTGAACACAGTGATTCTTAAGGAAATTTCTGCCAAACAGTGGTTATTGTCGAAGGATGAGTTGATGAGGCAAACAGTGTCTGCTTTCATTTTGCAAAAGTACAGCTTCATCCTCATCTGACTATCTAGGAGTGTGTCTCCAGTAAAGTAACTTCAATTGTCTTTTAGTTATTCTGTAAACAAAACAAAACCCCCTTGTGGATGCTAAAATCAAGTGAAGCCAGATGAAACTTCTACCATGAGAGCTTTCAGTGAATGTGTAAATGTGTGCAGCAGCAATTAAATATGAATTATGTGTGTAGATTTTTTTCAACTCACTGTGATGGTGGATTTTCCAGCATATTTTCCATATTTCAGCAACAGAGGTTTCATCATCTTTTTTTGGGCCACTATCTATGGAACAAAGTAAGGAAATAATATTTAAACAAATAATAATAATAGGTCTAGTTAATTGAGAATAGCATAGTACATGTTTTCCACACATACAGATGCAGGGATTTACTTTCATTCAGACATGAACATCAATGAAATATCCAACCATGTCCATACAGAAAAATATGTCCAGCTATTCTCAAATATGTTTCAAAATAAGCACAAAAAAGGCCAAAAATATAGCTATATTTGCTTAAATATATTTATGTAAATATATTTACTACAATATATCTTTTGGACATTTTTTTTATATTTTTCAAAATACATTTTAAAAATAAAAATGTTTTTTAAATACATCTACATATCATATCTGAAGAAAAAAAATAGTTGTCTATGACACATCTAACACATCTGAATAAAAATCAGCAATGAACATACTTTACAATTTCCAAAAATACTACTATGTTACAATATATGAAAAAATCTACAGGTGCATCTCAATAATGTCGTGGAAAAGTTCATTTATTCCAGTAATTCAACTCAAATTGTGAAACTTGTGTATTAAATAAATTCAATGCACACAGACTGAAGTAGTTTAAGTCTTTGGTTCTTTTAATTGTGATGATTTAGGCTCACATTTAACAAAAACCCACCAATTCATCTCAACAAATTAGAATACTTCATAAGACCAATAAAAAAAACATTTTTAGTGAATTGTTGGCCTTCTGGAAAGTATGTTAATTTACTGTATATGTACTCAATACTTGGTAGGGGCTCCTTTTGCTTTAATTACTGCCTCAATTCGGCGTGGCATGGAGGTGATCAGTTTGTGGCACTGCTGAGGTGGTATGGAAGCCCAGGTTTCTTTGACAGTGGCCTTCAGCTCATCTACATTGTTGGGTCTGGTGTCTCTCGTCTTCCTCTTGACAATACCCCATAGATTCTCTATGGGGTTCAGGTCAGGCGAGTTTGCTGGCCAATCAAGCACAGTAACACCATGGTCATTGAACCAGCTTTTGGTACCTTTGGCAGTGTGGGCAGGTGCCAAGTCCTGCTGGAAAATGAAATCAGCATCTCCATAAAGCTTGTCAGCAGAAGGAAGCATGAAGTGCTCTAAAATTTCCTGGTAGATGGCTGCGTTGACTGTGGACTTCAGAAAACACAGTGGACCAACACCAGCAGATGACATGGCAGCCCAAATCATCACTGACTGTGGAAACTTCACACTGGACTTCAAGCAACATGGATTCTGTGCCTCTCCACTCTTCCTCCAGACTCTGGGACCTTGATTTCCAAATGAAGAAATTTACAAAATTTACTTTCATCTGAAAAGAGGACTTTGGACCACTGAGTTCTTTTTCTCCACAGCCCAGGTAAGATGCTTCTGACGTTGTCTCTGGTTCAGAAGTGGCTTGGTAGCCCTTTTCCTGAAGACGTCTGAGCGTGGTGACTCTTGATGTACTGACTCCAGCTTCAGTCCACTCCTTGTGAAGCTCTCCCAAGTGTTTGAATCAGCTTCGCTTGACTGTATTCTCAAGCTTGCAGTCATCCCTATTGCTTGTGCACCTTTTCCTACCCAAATTCTTCCTTCCAGTCAACTTAGCATTTAATATGCTTTGATACAGCACTCTGTAAACAGCCACACCTTTCAGTAATGACCTTCTGTGACTTACCCTCTTTGTGGAGGGTGTCAATGTTCGTCTTCTGGATCATTGCCAAGTCAGCAGTCTTCCCCATTATTGTGGTTTCAAAGAACAAGAGATACCCAGAATTTATACTTTATGGATGGTCATTAATTTAAACTCAAATGTAAATATTCTAATATTTTGAGATACTGATTTTTGACTTTCACGAGCTGTAAGCTCTAATCCTCAAAATTATTATTATTATTTTTTTTATGTTTTACTTTACATGTAATGAATGTAAAATATATGAAAGTTTCACTTTTTGAAATAAGTTACAAGAAAAAACAACTTTTTCACAACATTCTAATTTATTGAGATGCACCTGTACATTATTAAATCATTATAAATCTAGTTTTGATCTCTAGTAAGCTATTCCATCCACATTTGCATTTAGACTAAATGTAGGCTAATGTACAATTGGAAATGTATTTTCTTGCCCCAAAATACATTTAGAAATATATTTTGGTATATGAAGGTTATAATATATATATATATATATATATATATATATATATATACACACACACACACACACATACACACATTTCATTGAATTTCCCTGTTTACAACATATATTTAACATATATAATATATTTTAAAAAATTAAAATATTATGTTTATCTTTATTTATTTATTTTTATTTATTTATTTATTTATTTATTTCCATATGGGTGTTAATTAGGAGAGCATACTTTATACCACATAGTGTATTATTAAATAAAATGCAGAGGAAAAGTGACATCACCTGTCCAAGTGTGCACTCCACACCACCGAGGAAGTCGTCGTCTCGCGTCCCAATACTGTGGGTTCCGTGAATGTCGTAGACTTCGAAGCGTAGTTTCTGTACTTCCTCAAAGTAGTAGTCCAGCATTAAGACTTTGGCAAAGACCGGATTCAGGTTACTCTTGATCACCTCAGTACGGTCCAGCTGAATTACAGAAAGAACATCAATTTAGTCAACAGTAAGTGAAAATCACTGGAAGCATCTGGCTTCACAGGCTCTACTGTTTATTCGTCTGTTTGTGCGCTGTCCCTGGATAAAGTCAAAGAAATGACGGCAGTGGGATGAAGGCCTCATGAGTCTGATTGTTGAGAGCTTCCACACATGCAGCTGTGATGATCATGGTCTTGCTCTCGTACAAAACACATTTGTTCTCGTTTCTCATTCATCAGCTGTCTCCTCACCTCCCCCTGCTTTGCTATTGTTCACTGGTGCATGTCAAAAACAAACAGAGCAAATACAATCATTTCTGAATTAAAACCTCACTGAGGCAATTAGCTGGAGGAGTTAATGCATCATTCTCCAAGATGTTGGAGAAGATATTAGGGAATTAGTCTAGAGATGCAGTCTGAAAATATAAGTATAAAGGCATTGAAAGAGACAAGCATTTGGGCTATACTTTCTACCAAATCAAATGCTGAACAAACAAAGAATGGAAGTTTATAAAAGAGAAAAGGATTTATATAAAAAAAAGTGAATCTTCAGTGAATGGGTGCCGTCAGAATGAGAGTTCAAACAGCTGATAAAAACATTATAATAATCCACAAGTAATCCACACGACTCCAGTCCATCAGTTAACTTCTTGTGAAGCAAAAATCTATGTGTTTGTAATAAATATGAATCCATCATTAAGGAGTTTTAAATTTAAGCCAAAATACAAGTTCATAATCCGTAATAATGCTTCCTCAAGTAAAAAAGACCATCCCCTGTTGTCCTCTCACATCAAAATCCACCAACATATTATGGTTTAGAACTGTTTTGGACTGTTCTCTCTTGTTAACAGTGCGTGATGTGATCTGTGTAGGCTATATTTCTCTCCTGATTCAGACGAGACAACTTTTTCACTGGAGAAAGCAATTCTCATATAGGGACTCATATTTTAGCTTTGAAGCTAAAAAGAACTTAATGATGGATTTGTTTCTAACAAACAGCTTTTCACTCCACAAGACATTAATTGATGGACTGGATCATGTGGATTACTTGTGGATTGTGATGTTTTTATCAGCTGTTTGGACTCTTATTCTGACGGCACCCATTCACTGCAGATGATCCATTGGTGAATAGGTGATGCATTGTAATTGATAAATTTCCCCAAATCAGTTCAGATGAAGAAACAAACTCATTTACATCTTGGATGGCCTGAGGGTGAGCACATTTTCAGCTAATTTTAATTTTGGGGTGAATTATTCTTTTAATTGATACATTTTTCTTAAATCTGACAATAGTTCAGTTGCTTTCATAATAGGGTAGCTTTTCCAGTAACAATCTCCGTTTTTTTGCAACGAGTATTGGTTTAGCACGAAAAAATGTTGCTTCACTGTTTCAGTTCAGTTCGTTGGATGGTGCATATAAATGAACCTGTTCAAATAAACTGATTCAACTGAGCCCCTGTGCAGAACCGCCAAATTTTATTACCATGTTTTTGGTTTCAATGTAGTTTTCTGGTTTTATTAATCACATTTAGTGTACATTGTTTTTGTGCAAGGTAACTACTGCTCTGACTGAAAAAAAAAGTATGCAATTGAATTTTGTCCCTTAAACAGCATCAAAGTAGTTGCTTTTTATTAGTAGCTTAATGTAGCTTACTACTTTTTTAAAAACAGAAGGTTGGTTGTATATTTTATGAAACTGTGTGGAAGACTACAGTTTCAAATTAGCGTCCAAACACTGCAAGGGAGACTGACATTCTCTGGCATATTTCTAAAAAAGGGTATTTGTTATTGTCACACAAATGGGGAAAATAGCCATTTAAAATCAGCATGTGAGGTAATCGGTCATACTCACACTAAATCAGATTAACAGTGTCAAACCTCTAATGTGTCTGCATAACACATATCAAGCAAGAAATGACCCTCCTCCATCAGCCTGTGTTTGACAGAGTCTTTCTCAGCAATTACACACAGCCTCACATATAAAATATTCAGCCCTACAATCTACTATGTATGTGCCCTTGAACTGAGGTGAACTCTCACATAGTGCAAGTGGTAGTAAATCAAACTAAAGGAGCTGAAAACCATTCATAAAACCATTATGTCTAGGTCATAATTCTTCCCAAAAGACAGAAACAAGACATAATCTGCATAAAGAAAAGGACCATTAATATTTTGTGCACTGTGACATTTGTGACCCTGGAGCACAAAACCAGTCATAAGTAGCACAGGTATATTTGTAGCAATAGCCGTACATTGTATGGGTCAAAATTATAGATTTTTCTTTTGTGCCAAAAATCATTAGGATATTAAGTAAATGAGTCTTAATATGTTCCATGAAGATATTTTGTAAATTTCCTACTGTAAATATATCAAAACTTAATTTTTGATTAGTAATATGCATTGCTAAGAAATTCATTTGGACAACATTAAAAGCAATTTTCTCAATAATTTGATTTTTTTTTTTTTTTTTTTTGCACTCTCAGATTCCAGATTTTCAAATAGTTGTATCTCGGCCAAATATTGTCCTATCCTACAAACCATACATCACTGGAGATCGCATCACTGTATAAATCTCAATTTCAAAAAAATACCCTTATTACTGATTTTGTGGTGCATGCATGGTCACATTTTAATGAGTATCAAGTGCATTTACACACACACACACACACACACAATTAACAACAAATTATATTTTATTATATTATATGATTAATATCATCTTTTTAAATATGATGGTTTCATTCGAAACATGGTGATTATCTCTAATATGGACACCCAACATAATATATTATATTTACCATCTGAATCTAACCATGTCATGTCAACAAATGGAAAGGTCAGCCATCTATTAATTATCATGTTAATTACTGTGCGCCTTTAGCCCCAACAGCAGGGGCGCTTTTTACCCCAAATACCATACTTTTACATATTCTTCCGTTATTTAAAAACGGTTGCTTTAATTATCTTAAACAAAACTGAAAATCGTTAAGAATACCTTTGTCTCAAAATATATGCATTAATTTTAGTGATTCTCATTTGCTACTTAAATATACAACATTTAAAAAAAAAAAAATTAGATCAAGTAAGCACAGAATCAACTTTGCGCTGCTGCGCGCGATCGCGTCAAAGATCAGACAAATATACACGTGCATCTTGAAAAGTGGATGTATTGGAAAGTGCTATGCCTCGTTTTTGTGCCATCGGTCTAGTGGTCTAGAGGAAAATAATATCAAAGGTGCCTTTTACCCCGTTGCACACTATATAATTTTCTTTAAAGTATATATTTGTGTGTGTGTGTGTGTGTGTGTGTGTGTGTGTGTGTGTTTGTGTGTGTGTGTGTGTGTGTGTGTGTGTGTGTGTGTGTGTGTGTGTGTGTGTTGAAAAGAAAATTGTTACATGTACTGCTTTTAATCTGTGCTGATAAAAAAAGTCACAAAATTCATTTCAATATTTTATATTAGGTTTCCTTAACTAAAATATTTAGATATTATTATTATTTATTTTTTCATGACAAAAGACCAGGACATGTTTTTATATAGCTGAGAGGATGTAAAGATATTTTCTAGCACTGGATTATTTAGACTTAAAATAGACGACTTCCCCCTGGGAGGTCAAAAAGTTGGTGTTCTGCAGGAATATTGCTAATATTACTTTTGAGGAGCATTACGGATGTAGAGCATGACATTGAGAAACTATTATGTGCAATAACCTCTCGACTAGATTACTATAATACTGTGCTGGCCGAATGGTTTCTGAACCCCTATATAGGCTACAGCTAGTTCATACTGCTGCTAGAGTCTCTGCTATCACTGCAAACACCCGACAGCCTCCAACAGCTCCTCCAATCACAGGGAAGCAGACCTCTTATCAATTCCAAGTACATCTGCTGCTGGAAAACCATTTTGTTACAGAACTCCCCAGTTACGGTACGGCCACCCTGCCAACATACAGAAATCAGACACGTTCCCAATACTGAAGTCTAGTTTGAAAACTCTGTTTTTCAATATTTGACTGGGTCAAGGAAAACCTGAATGGAAATTATAATGCCGTCAACCTTCCAATTAAGTTGTTTCCTCAAGTTATCAGGTGAGGCGAGGCGACAGGCTGCGTGCTTTTGAGTGGATTTCTCATTTGAGCTTTTATCAACCTACCACTCTTTGCTCACTGCTAGTTTAGACTTATCACCACATTAAGCTTCTTTGCTAACAATTTTGACTGTTAAAAGCTTTGAATAAACAAATGTGTCAAACTTTTGTTTCATTCAACATTACTTCAAATATAGAGAGCAAGGAAACCAAGAGGAAGAGACTTTTGATCTTATTGACAACTTGAAGAACCTCATAGTGAGTTATACAGAGCTGTAAAGCGGCTGTTAAATGAGCCGGAGTTTGCCTCTTTACCCCTTACAGTGGCAGCTTTAAGATGTTTGAGAAGCATAAGAGAAGCAGTGAGAGAAAGGAAGTGATGTATGTAGCCTGAGGGTGTTGTAGAGAGATTACACGAGAGGTTCATGAGGGTCTTAGAATAGTATGCTATATTTACACATACTATGTAGTGTTCACCTTGAGAGAGAGAGTAAGTGAAAGGGAGCGCAAAGAGAGATATGAGTAGGCTTAGCTCCCACTCAATTTTAGCTCTTGATTTGCATGACAATGGCACTTCCCCATTGATAGGTGCTGCATGAGCAGATAGTGGAACACCTAATGGTTTAAGAACATCAGAGAAGCACTTGGTACAACACAGAGACAAAAATCCACATGGTCAAAATCAGTTACCAATGGCTACATCTGAATATGCCAACTCAGGCTCATTGAAAAATGTGCCTGTGGCAGGATTTCTTCAAAATGTTGGCTCTTGCACGTTTTGAGATATTTTCATATGCAGTGAGTGGAGCTAAAATTGTGTTCAGTTTTATCCAAAAATAAATGTGAGTTTACCGATGTGATTCTGACAATGTTTTGTTATGTTATTTGTTGTTGTATGTATTGCGGTAGTTCAGAAAGTTTAATGCTCTATTGCATTTGAAAATAATGTGCCACCTACGCTAAACTAAATCTAACCAATAGTGTTAACAAAAGCAAATGTGAGATAAAAAAAAAACATTTGCTGAAGGAACCATGCCATTTTAGCTTGATTCTACAAGACTTTGGACTGTTTTTCCGTGATTTGTGTTTCATTTGCAGTGCTGTACCAGGTGAGCTACCAAGAAAGTTTACATCAGAAAAGCCATAAATATGGTGCAGATGGGATACAAATGTCAAAATATAGTAGTTTACAAATCATGCATTATAGTAAATGTGTTTTGAGATCATAACAGTGTTATGCAAGAAACCGCACAAAAATAAGTCGATAATCATATTATTAATCTGCCACTGTAGTCATAATTTGTTTGAAATAGAATAAAAGTGATTCCTTTCACCTGGAAACCACTATGAGTTGTATATAGGTACTTTTTTTTTTTTTTTTTTGCAAAACTGCAGTTAGAGGGCCGTTCTTTTTGTGTGCATAATCTATGTTGGAATATGCACACTTCCGTACTATATAGTAGGCAAAAAACTGTATTAATGATAGCAATCTACTAAAGATTACAACAGTAATGGATGCCCATGATAAAAAAAGATTACAAGATACCCGCAAATCAAGATAAAAACAGTACAATGACATTTTTATAAGTCATAACTCCTGGAGAGAAATAGTGCAGACACTGGATAACGACCAAACGTTTTAATGCACATGCATCAGCTGCCTGTATTCGCACACTTGATCAAATGCCGTATAACTTGAAAGACCATGTGCTGGGCTGTACACATATGCTAATCATTCATGTCAAAACTGAAATATACTTTGGGATTTAGACTACTATTTTTATTGCTAATACTTATGCTGTGTTCACATCATATTAGAATTACTGTCATTAAAATATTCCGACCAGTCAAAACCATTACATTTTTTGTCAAATCTGCATTGAAACGTTGGAAATTTAGAGGGTTATGAAGGCTCAGATGTCTCTCACTTAACTATTGTGAGAAGCAAATGGCAGCAGCCTCAACAGTTACATTTACTTTTATGCATCTGACAGATACTTAAAGTAACTCACACTGCATCCAAGGTATGCATTTTATTAGTTGATGCATTCCTTGGAAATCAATGCACATCTTTTGGTTAGAAATGAAAGGGATTTAAAAAAAAAAAAAAAAAAAAAGGAATCATTTAGAAATGAGGTAAAATTAAAGCTATTTAAAAAAAAAAAAAAAGAAATGAAAGGGATTTTACGGTAATCATCCATTGACTGTACATTGTTAATGTGTGCACTTTCTTAATTCTTAAACAGTTTACCAGAGCATATACCTACTACATACTACCCAGCAACAACGCAGCTAAACACCCTGACAACCACCCAAAATGCCCTAGTAAACAGTTACCAGAAGTGTTGCAAATAACCAAGAACACCCAAAAACCATTTAGAACTCCTTTGCAACCACCCAGAACACCCTTGCACTGTGCACAGGCATTTTCTTCTAAAAATCTGTTTTGATATTCTCTGGAGATTTTTTTGACTCAATATTGAACTCAAGTTTTCCTACAGTGCAGCGCATTCACATTTTGTGCCCTAAGTAATATTAAAAACAGTCAGTTTTTTTAATCCAGCCACCCCTCTTTTCCATATCAGTCTTTGCTGTGGAGGGACTGCGTTTGGAAGATATAAATAACAAAAACTGACAGCAGTCAGAGATTTGGTAAGCTTCTTACAAACCACTTGACGTCTTAACAAAAAGATTCCATTATGTCTAATGCCTAATGTCTTCACTGAGCTATTTAAACTAATGCTTTTAGCAAAAAGGACAATAGCACACATATGTGTTGCTTTGAACATTCAGCGATTGTAGAGCAGCACCCACTTAGTGTCTCACGCTGTGACGATTCATACGCTCACTGCTTGCATGAGGACATTAAAGCCTAATGTTTAACTTATCATATTCTGGGCATTCTGGTAATATGATCATGGATCAATGCAACATGCTCAAGTTCATCATGAAAACATCGGATCTAATGGGAATAACATGGGAATATGCAAAATGAGACTATATTGACACATCCTAGACATGTATGCCAAGATCCCTGAAAACGCCTGGCAGACATTCAAGACAGAAAATGTAGACTAATGCCGATGACAAGAAAATGGCATTGCATATATATTTTCCACTGAATTTCTGGCAAAATGTCTATGTCTAATATTAGGTGGATGTGGTTATAATGTTTTTTTCTGCTCCTGTAAAAGCAATCTGGCATGTGTAAAAGCTAATATCAGGGAAAAGATCTAAATCATTAATTAGGTAAATACGACTGCTCTTTGACTGAAATGACAAGTGTAAAACCATGCAAATGATATTCTAAGTGAGTATTTATATTTTCTCTATGAGTATGACAGTGGCACTTCTAATGCTATGTCAGTATGCAGGAACTCTTTAGCTTAAGAGACTGTATTTTGTCATTCTGTGAAGAAAACCAAGAAAGGTAGTTAAATATGGATCTTCATATGCAAAGAAGATTACATAACAAACTGAATTCTGCAAAACCAAAACTCAATTTCACAATCAATCATTCATTCATTCAGTTGTTAGCTGGTGCTGATATTTTACACAACACACTTTCACTGTTGCCATCATGACAAAGCAATAGGCTAGTTCCCCCCAAAATGAAAATTTAATTTTACTTACTTTCTTGGGAGATATATAAAAAAATTTCATACAATGTCCATACATTGAGTCAATAGTGTTCTCTGTCCGGTGGTGTTTTTAGACACCAATGGCTTTGACTGTATGAACAGTTAAAACATTCTTCAAAAGATCTTCCTTTACGTTCCACAGAAGAAAGAAAGTCATGCGAGTTTGGAACGACGTGAGGGTGAATAAATAATTTTGAGGTGAACAATCCCTTTAAGAGCACACTCACGAGAACTCTCATCAGCATAACCGCTACAAACACTTCACAATGAAAACTAATCATGTTCATAATAATGCATCTCAAACCATCAGTTTTTAAACAACTTGCTGCTGCAGTCAGACTTAATCATTGGCAAGCAGTGTGAAGATAATGCATTTAGCATTATGATTGTCTTATCCACACTGATGAAACGGCTGCACAGCATAACCATTTTTCCTTCCTACACTGCTCATCTTTGTGTACCGCTGCTCCCTGAGTGTGACTGAAATATGTTTTGTAGAGAAATGAACATTTTTGAGATGCAAAAACAAATGTCAATGCAAAGAGTCATTTAGTCTCAAATGGACAAAGATGAAGCACCGTTTTCATCACCTGCACATGGAAATAAGCAAGAAAATCTGAAGTGCAAAGCGTCTGTATGCGTCTGTATTATGCTAATCAGTTATTTAAAGATACTCAACTCATGTTGATTGTCAAGCAAATCTCAGAAAACAAAGTCCACAATACCATCTCAATGGCTTTTTCATTTTTTTCCTCTTTAAAATGGAATCTTTTGAATGCAACGAACGCTGAAGCAGGGTGGCATCTTTCACTTTGTTCACTGTGATGTTGAACGTGGCACAGATGTTGGAATAATGGGGCCAGGATTAAGATTTCATCCTAGCCTTACACACTGCTGCAGACAGCTTCGCAGCTTTAGCGAGCTGTCTTCAGCACCACTGCTGTGGCTCCAGATAAATAATTTTCTTACACTGACTGCTTTGATATGGAAAAAAAACTCCAGAGTGGTCGCTCTCTTTGCTTCAAGCGCCCTTTCCTGCTGTGTGACAATTCCCTGCACCTAGATTCTTTCCAAAATGTGCCCACTCCCCCCCACTCACATGCACTTTGAGCAGCCCAGTCAACCTTCACAGTCAAGCCCTACTATCAGAATGTCAACTGAAGACATTGTGTGAAATTATACCCATCCAACAATCTCTAACCTAAAGCCTAGACCTAACACTTAGACCTGTTTAACTTCTAATCATCGAAGAACAGAAAGAGAAAAAAGGGACTGTCATGCTTACAAAATGGACGGAAGCAAAGATGCAAGTAAAAGCTCAGTTTATTGAAAAGTGATGAGAAATGTCCGAGGTGGTGAGCAACTGGTGACACAGGGACTAGATGGTCAGCGATGATATCCGTGACGTGAAGTGAAATCGAAACGATGATCCAGGTGAAGACGTAATCCAGTGAACAGAGACACAGGAACGGGAACACGAACAGGAATACCAGCAGGAACAGGATCACACACGAGAGACATAGACAACGATCTGACAAAGAGAGGAAAATGAGGTGAGGCTTTATAGGTGAGTAAATGAGCTGCAGCTGGTGATGATGAATGAAATCAGCTGATCGCTGATTGCCGGAGTGAAGCGGCCACGCCCACTGCACACACACACACACACAACAATACACGGGACGAGAAGGATCCCATGAATTTATGAACCGTGACAGTACCCCTCCTCCTAGGGAAGCCTCCTGGCGTCCCCAGACTCCCTTACCTGTTGATTGTAATCATCAATAAGGGAGTGATCCAGAATGTCTCTGGCAGGCACCCAACTTCTCTCCTCCGGACCGTAACCTTCCCAGTCCACCAAGTACTGGACTCCGCGTCCCCTCCGCCTTGCGTCCAGGATGCGATTTACCGAATATGATGGTTCCCCGTCTACGAGACGCGGCGGTGGGGGAACCGGGACTGGCGGATTAATTCGAGAATAAAACACGGGCTTGATTTTGGATACATGAAACACGGGATGAATTCTCCTGTACACTGGAGGGAGTTTGAGGCGGACTGCCACCGGACTAATGATCTTGGTGACAGTAAACGGGCCGATAAATTTTGGAGCAAGCTTATTAGACACGGAGCGGAGAGGAATGTTCTTGGTAGAAAGCCACACTTTTTGACCAGCGACGTAAACGGGAGGCTTAGACCGGTGGCGATCGGCTTTGGCCTTGGTGCGCGCTCCCACTTGGAGTAGAGTCTCACGGGCTCTAGTCCAAGTGCGATGACACCTCTGGACGAAGGCGTGAGCGGAGGGGACCGCGACTTCGGATTCCAGACTAGGAAAAACTGGTGGCTGGTAACCTACGCTACACTCAAACGGAGATAGGCCCGTAGATGACACTGGTAACGAATTGTGGGCGTACTCCACCATAGACAGTTGCTGACTCCATGAGGAAGGATTCTTGGAGACCAGACATCGCAACGTTCTCTCCAGATCCTGATTGGCTCTCTCAGTTTGACCATTGCTCTGGGGATGAAACCCTGAGGACAGGCTAACAGTCGCCCCCAACAGTTTACAAAATTCTCGCCAAAATTTGGACACAAATTGGGGTCCTCTGTCAGAAACCACGTCTGTCGGGAGGCCATGTAAGCGAAAGACGTGGTTAACGACGGTCAACGCTGTCTCCTTGGCTGAGGGTAATTTGGGCAAGGGAATGAAATGGGCCGCCTTCGAGAACCGGTCCACCACGGTCAAAACTACCGTGTTACCCTGGGAGGGTGGGAGGGCGGTAACAAAATCTAGCGAAATGTGGGACCAGGGTCTCGAAGGGACTGGCAGCGGTTGAAGTAGCCCATCAGGGGGTCGATTGGAAGTCTTGCCAATGGCACAAACTGAGCAAGCCAACACAAAACTGTGAACGTCATGAGCCATACGTGGCCACCAGAATCGTTGCTTAACCAGAAACTTGGTGCGGCTAACTCCAGGATGACAAGCCACGTTGGAACAATGCCCCCACTGAATAACGTCCGACCTTAATCCCTCCGGCACAAACAACCGATTCGGTGGGCACTCGACCGGAGGCGTTACCCCTTCTAAGGCCGTCTTGACCTTCGATTCGACCTCCCATACGAGTGTGGAGACAAATAGATTCTCGGGTAAAATGCACTCGGGAGTAGACGGGCGCTCGGAACGGTCAAAAATACGCGACAAAGAATCAGGCTTGATGTTCTTGGAGCCTGGGCGGTACGAGAGAGTAAAGTCAAAACGTCCGAAAAAAAGTGCCCACCGAGCCTGCCTGGAGTTCAATCTTTTAGCAGTCTTAATGTATTCCAGATTCTTGTGGTCGGTCCAGACGATAAAAGGTACCCCTGAACCTTCTAACCAGTGGCGCCATTCCTCCAACGCTAACTTGACTGCCAACAACTCTCTGTTACCAATGTCATAATTGCGTTCGGCCGGGGACAAACGGTGGGACAAAAACGCGCAAGGGTGCACTCTGTCGTCTGTGGGAGAACGCTGGGATATCACTGCACCTACCCCCACCTCTGACGCATCGACCTCCACCACGAACTGACGTGATGGATCAGGGGTAATCAAGATGGGAGCCGAAACGAAGCGGCTCTTGAGTTTGGCAAACGCAGCTTCAGCTGCGTCTGACCACCTGAACGTCGTTCTGGGGGAAGTCAAGGCGGTCAGAGGCGAGGCTAGTTGGCTGAAGTTACGAATAAACCGTCTGTAGAAATTGGCGAACCCCAGAAACCGCTGTAGGGCCTTACGGGAATCTGGACTTGGCCATTCTACTACAGCCTTAACCTTCTCAGGATCCATGCGTATTCCCTCAGCCGACACAATGTAACCTAGGAAGGGAACAGACTGTGCATGAAAATCGCATTTCTCCGCCTTGACAAAAAGTCCATTCTCTAGCAACCTCTGAAGCACTCGCCGGACGTGCTGCACGTGTTCCTGGAGAGAAGATGAAAAAATCAATATGTCATCCAGGTAGACATATATGAACTGGTCGACCATATCTCGCAGCACGTCGTTGACGAGTGCTTGGAAGACCGCTGGGGAGTTGGACAGCCCGAAGGGCATGACCAAGTATTCAAAGTGCCCCCTAGGGGTATTAAAAGCGGTCTTCCACTCATCCCCCTTCCTGATGCGGACCAAATGATAAGCATTACGTAAGTCCAATTTAGTGAAGATAGTAGCTCCCTGCAACCTCTCGAAGGCTGAAGACATCAACGGCAAAGGATAAGTGTTCTTTACCGTGATGCTGTTCAACCCTCGGTAATCAATACAAGGTCGCAGAGATCCATCCTTCTTCCCCACAAAAAAGAACCCCGCCCCCGCTGGAGAAGAGGAAGGGCGGATGAACCCCGTTGCTAAAGAATCAGAAATATATTTCTCCATGGCCCCCCTTTCTGGAACAGAAAGCGAATATAATTTGCCTTTAGGCGGAGTCGTACCTGGTAGTAAATCTATTGCACAGTCATAGGGACGGTGCGGAGGAAGAGACGCAGCCCGAGACTTACTGAACACCTCCTTCAGGTCCTGGTACTCCGCAGGCACGTTAGATAAATCCACAGGCTCCTCCTGAAACACAGAGACAGAAACAGACGAACAGGCAGAGACAAGACAGGACTCATGACATTTAGTGCTCCACTCCACTACTGTTCGTTGTTGCCAGTCTATCTTGGGGTTATGGGTGATGAGCCAGGGGTGTCCTAGAACAATGGGTGTGAGGGAGGAATCCAGTATGTGAAAGGAAAGGGTCTCGATGTGGTTGCCTGATGTGACAAGCGTGATGGGTCCGGTGGTGAGTGTAATGTTGGGTAAGTCTTGGCCGTTGAGTGCACGAACCTTGATCTTGTGGGTGAGTGGAAAGAGGGGAACTTGAAACTTGTGTGCAAATGAATAGTCCATGAAGTTACCTTCGGCCCCAGAGTCCACCAGTGCTTGACAATCGTGCTCGTTGGCTGACCATCTTAGTCTTACTGGGAGGAGCGTAGATGTAGATGAGGTCTTCTCGGCGGAGGTCCTACCCGACAGTAGCCTCATGCTTACTGCCGGGCCTGCCCTTTTGCTGGACAGTTGAAGGCGAAATGTCCCAACACTCCACAGTATAGGCAGAGCCCCTGGGACCTCCGCCTCTCCTTCTCCTCCCGAGTAAGCCGAGCTCGCCCAACCTGCATGGGCTCGTGATCGTAGACGGGACTGGCCGCATCCCCGCCGCTGGACCGTTGACTCATGGCTCCTCCTGCCCCTCGACTGGGCAGCATCCGTCGCTCGATCCGAGATAGTCGTGCGTCTACTCGAAGAGCCAGTTCTATCAACCCGTTGAGGGACGTGGGCAGGTCCAGGGCGTAGATCTCCCTCTGGATGCGGTCAGCCAGCCCATGCAGGAACATGTCCCACTGCGCCTCCTCGTTCCATTGACACTCTACCGCTAGAGTCCGGAACTCAATCGAATAGTCGGAGACTGATCTCTCTCCCTGCTTGAGCTCCGCTAGTATGCGGGCTGCCTCTCTCCCGGTGCTGGCACGATCGAAGACCCTTCTCATTTCGTCTGAGAGTGTCTGGAACGAGGTACAGCAGCGATCTTGTCTCTCCCACACCGCCGTTCCCCATAACGCAGCTTTCCCAGTCAGAAGCGTGAGCACGAACGCGACCTTGGCAGATTCGCTGGAGAAAGTCCTGGGTTGCAGGGAGAAATGCATCGAGCAGCGAGTTAAAAATGCTCTGCAAAAATTGGGCTCACCTGCGTAAGACTCAGGTACTGGAAGGCGGGGCTCTGACTGAGAAGCATTGTCCGGTGGAGGAAGAGGAACGGCCGGTGTGGGCGGCGCAGCGGGACCTCGCAGAAGTTGAAGCTGCTGGGTGAGCTCAGACACCTGTGTCACCAGCGCTTGAACTGCTCTCGCTGTGTCGTTGAGATTTCTCTCTTGATGGTCCATACGTTGAATGCTGTTGCTGACAAATGTCTCTAATGATGACGGATTACTTGCTGCTTCCTTAGCTTGGTCAGATCGTTCTGTCATGCTTACAAAATGGACGGAAGCAAAGATGCAAGTAAAAGCTCAGTTTATTGAAAAGTGATGAGAAATGTCCGAGGTGGTGAGCAACTGGTGACACAGGGACTAGATGGTCAGCGATGATATCCGTGACGTGAAGTGAAATCGAAACGATGATCCAGGTGAAGACGTAATCCAGTGAACAGAGACACAGGAACGGGAACACGAACAGGAATACCAGCAGGAACAGGATCACACACGAGAGACATAGACAACGATCTGACAAAGAGAGGAAAATGAGGTGAGGCTTTATAGGTGAGTAAATGAGCTGCAGCTGGTGATGATGAATGAAATCAGCTGATCGCTGATTGCCGGAGTGAAGCGGCCACGCCCACTGCACACACACACACACACAACAATACACGGGACGAGAAGGATCCCATGAATTTATGAACCGTGACAGGGACAGGTGATCCTGTAGCACTACAAATTTAGAAATATAATACAAATGTATGTATTTATAATTAGTTATAGATTGATATGTTGGACAGCAGTAACAGAAATGAACTTTTCTTGTGAATGGATCACTGAATCATTCTCTCAGTCATTTCATTCAAAAACACCAACATTCAAAAAGGAATGAAACACCACTGTACGTTGCTGTGGCTTTGTTTGGAACTATTTTGCCAATGCCAAAAAACAACAATATTGACAAGATTGTGCCTAAAAAGTAACTTAATATTAACTTGCTTATATTTGGGGGAAACAGCACTCTTGCTTGTGTGATATTGCTTAACTTTATCATATGTTACAAAAATAACAAAAAACTCATTCAGGGGCATTTTTCTTGCCTTTATACCTTTAATTTTGGGGGCACTTTTGCCTTAAGCAACTGTTAATTTCAGAACCTATTGGCCAGGCCCGTTAATCAGCCATTAACTTGCAATTACATTTTGTATTTTTTTATTCCATGACAAAAACAGGAGTACATGTTAACCTGTATAACTTTCCTTTATACATTTCTTAAAATCAAAATCTTTCATTTTTGAGCACTGCTAGATTTTTTTGCAGTTTATGTTTACCTTCATGGTTTTTGCCACTTTGTATGTATATAAGCCTGATTATTAGTCCATAAATAATAAGTGAGGGCAAAAGATATTAACTGAGTAACCTGCTTATGGCCAGCAGGGGGCCCTTCAAACGTAGCTTGCAAATAGTGGTTAAAACCACTCCTGAGACTAACAGGAAAAGAGGAAAACTCACTTCAGTCCATTGACCTTGGTTCTGTACCATGAGGATGACGCAGGGATCAGACTTATTGAGCGTGTCTCGGTCCAACAGGGACTTGCAGGAAACACGCAGCTCCACCTTGGATACGCAAGCGGCAGGGCCTGCTATGCCAGCCACTGGGGACGTCGCTTCCTGTGAGTCACTCATCCTGACAGAAAGTTGAGTGTGGAGGATCAGCTGGAGATGGGAGACGGCAGTGCCAATGGGCTGATCTTTAAAAGCCTCAGTTTGATTGAAGCAGGACTCTCCCATGCAGGGAGTCTATTTTTTAATGTGACCTAGTGTTGTTTCTGTGTAAAGCAAAGGATGTGGGATATCTTAAAACATATCTGTCAGTTTGACTTAAAGTTCTCTACAGAGAGACATCTCTATGTCTGATTCACTTTAGAGAAGAATGGGCTGCTGGGAGTGGTTCAGATATAAAGGGATCAAATGGGATGTTGTAAATCAGAGATGTCCATTAGTATTACAACAGCAAAATCCCAGATGAGATCTTCAGCTGACAGCCTCTTCCACAACAGACTCCTAAGTGAGAAATAAGCATGTGTGGGTAAGAAATATCAGGATGTACTTTCTAAATGTACTTTTATCATAAATGGTGAAAAGCACCGAAAGCATATTCATCAAAAACACAGATTACAATGTACACACAGTTAGGATTCATATGTGAGTAGATATAATTGCATGCTGAGTTAATTACATGAACATCCACGTGTTGGATTTCCTACTCAGATTTCACAACAGTTGAAGTTAGTCAAGCATATTTGTGGTGATGACCAACAGAAAGCTGCTTGGTTTGAAAGTGGCTCCTGTGTGAGCTATATATGCTTCATATATCACTAACACTACTGACAATGGCAAAAATTGTACCCATCATTTTAATTTTCATCAGGTTAACCCTTTAACCTGACAGTCAGAATATCTTGATCATTGGACAATTTTTAAAATTGAACATTCTGTTGAAACCTGTAGGCTGTTACTTATATTTAGCCTACTTGCATTTTTATTATTTAAATTTACAGTTACTTTAATTGTGGGAATAAAGTTAAATTTGAGGTTGGGTTAACTTCTTTGAGGTAAATAGAGAAACCAGAATTTTCGCTCAACAGTTCCAAGACTTCAACTAACCTTCTTTACATTTTTTAAAGATATTTGTGATATTTTCTGTAATCAAGTGGAAAAGGTAATGGAACTGTTTATTTTTTTCGATGCTCTGTGATTATATTTTTTAAAAGTGAGGGATACCGTTGTACCAGCATAGTACAAGACTCTCCCATGTATCCCAGCATGCATTGCAGCATGAATAAACAATGCAGCTGAATTGTCTGATTACTTGCTTTTATGTTTGCTGTTTTTATTGTGACTTTTTAGTAGCTTGTTTTGTGATGTTCAGAGTTTTATCTGAATATTTTGTTGATTGTCACCATTGTTGAGATTCCTACACTGATTCTTGATGTCTGTATGTTTAATATATGCTCATGCTGTAGATGAAATCTTTCTGTGCACAACGTGTTTTTAAAATCCTCCACAAAGTCTAACTGATCCAACACTGCTGGATCTCACGTTGTAGATTTACAGAAATGCTAAAACTAAAAATACAAATTTAATAACAGAACAGCCATATAATTTAAGCTTATGCTATATGGATACGCGCATAGTTACGTTATCATCAAACCACGATCACAATTCTCTCTGAGCTTTTCTGACCATATTAATGTGTTTTACAAACACACGGTCTTAGAAACCAAAGAAAAAAACTAAAACAGGAACGTCAAGGGTCAAGAGCCCAACAAAAGGCAACACTGATCTCCTTGATGGTGATTTCAAATGAAACAATAAAACATCTAATCCACTGTTAATTCTCAATAAGAGCTTCTCTAGAAGTCTGACAGAAATAAAGTCAATCTGGTTAGTAATGAGAAGCTGGTAAAGCTGTTTGTGGAGTTGTTTAATTATCCTCTGCTGAGATCTTGAGAGATATAATTTCTTTTTTTATTTCAGTTGATTTCATCTTCGGCTGTGGCTGAAGTCAGTTGTAGTTCTTGTGTTTCTCTTTCCTTCAGCGATTCTGTTAACAGCAGATGTTTATCATTTAATGGTCAATCATCACATAATTATCTGCTTAACTCCAACACTGCTTCAATGCT